>NDXB01016111.1:0-27040 GCA_002631895.1 Agapornis roseicollis
AGCGTATCCACTGAACCACACAGCTTGGTGTCATTGGCAAACTTGCTGAGGGTGCACTCAATCTCACTGTCCTTGTCAGCAACAAAGATGTTGAACAAGATCAGTCCCAACACCAATCCCTGAGGGACACCACTCGTCACTGGCCTCCAGCCGGACACTGAGCCATTGACCACAACTCTTTGCATGCGGCCATCCAACCAGTTTTTTATCCACCGAGTGCTCCACCTTGTTTCTCTCAAGTCTTTGTGGGAGTTAGCAAACTTGAAAATCTCAGTTTAAAATGGAAAGGTCGGCTTGTTGAAAGATTGCTGCTTAAAGTTGCAGGACAATTAATATGCTTCATCCTTTCTGATTGTCTGTGTTAAACACCTTCTTTATTCCAAATAGTAGCCTTAATGTTAAACACAATAAAATTTTGAGTGTCTGATTGTTATCTGGGGAATCAAAGGCTTCAAAGCAGACTTGGAACAGCCCTGAGCATTTGATGCTTGAGAAAGTGAAGAAAAATCTATGCAAAAGTGCTCCAACACAAAGCAGAAAAGGAAAATAAATCAGACTGTGTTACTATCTGCATTACGTATGAAAAAGATTGCAAAAACAGTGAAAAGTTTAATATTTTTATGAATATATGAAAGGACTAGGACACTGAAAGAAATTTCTAGGAAAGACCACGTTGAATACATGGTTTTAATTCTGTACAGCAGCTCCTGTTGAAGTATTTTTATACCACATTTGTATCTCCATACTTTAATGTGCATTAAAGTAATGAACAAAGCCCTTCAACTAACAGGCCCCGCCTCTATTCTTTCAAAACTGGGAGGTAAAAAAAGTGGGTGAATTATTTCTCTTGGTAATAATCATTCCTAACGTACTCTGGTTACATGTCTAGAAAATAATTAACAGGTTTTCTCTAATGCTTCCTAAAGATGTTGAAACTATAGAACAAATATTGACTGAGAGGCAGCAAAACTTGCCTGGACAGGAGAAAATAATGGTTAATGGAACTGAAAACCGTTTGCCAAAAACAATAGAAATTCTGGAAACTCTGATTTAGAACTGATGTGAAAAGGGCCAGATGTGGTGTGTACACGCACTCAGGTATTTGCAGGCTGCACATACATCCTACCACCTTTGCAGTACCACACAAAAGTGCTCTTTGCCTTCTCAGAGATTTGCAGGGCCCCAGTTCCTGTTCCTGAGAGCAGACCATGAGACTGGCACCTGAACCATCTTTTGGGAAGGAAGAGGGAACCAGTCATAAGGACCTGAAGAAGTTCTGACATGACGAGGCTTTCAGAAATGTTAGCAGAAACTTGCAAGTATGATGTTTGCCACTGTTTATCAGGGGAAAATAGGAAAAGAATTTGGGGAGGAGGTGGAGAAAACAGGTCTGCACCTTGTAACTGGGTTGAGCACATTGGGCAAGAAGGACTTTGGACTGCAGTGTAAAATCGCATAGGAGGTGGAGGCAACTAACTCTCCCCCTTGCAAAGATGGAGTGTGTCTCTTCCTTTGTTCTCCCTACACATGTGCTCACCCCTTCTGCCAGGTGTGAGCTCTATGTCTAGCTTAGGAAAACCAAAGAGAAGCGTTTGTTCCTAGTGCCTGCTTTGCTGCAGGTCAGGGTCAACGACGACCTGAGCCCATGGGAGTTATGCAAGACGTTGTTATGAAGAGGCCCTGCATGCCTACAGCATGCAACAACCCACCTCCCTGCTCCCCATCCAATGCTGGCTTTGTACGTCAGAGGGTTGCGAAAGGCCCAGGATACATAAAGCATTCCCTGTCCGGGAGCTGCACCACTGCCATCAACGCTTGGGCTCTCAAGAGGCTACAGACACCAGCACTATCTGTAAGGGATCCTGCTGTGGTGGGCTGGGAACAACTGGGTGCCTTGCCTGTGTATGCATCAGGGAAAGCTGCATGATGCCTGGGGACCTGTCAGGGCAGCCTTCCTCCCTTCCTCAGTTGTGTGACAGAGCCTGTTTCTGATGCTATTCTCTGTTTGCTGTTGCTGCAGGGACAGGATGGCCCATACAGAAAGAGCTCTGTCCTGGATGCTGCTGCTGGCACTGGCTTTGCTAGGCAGCAGCACAGCACAGCGGGACTGCCGAGTAAGCAGCTTCAAAGTCAAGGAGAACTTCGACAAGAACAGGGTAAATCTTTCTCTCATGGATCTGTGATATCTTGCCTAATTCCTCTTCCTAGGCTACAAAATCTGGCATTCAGTAGCATCAGTGTTCACATTTTCACTCAAAGTCAAAGACTGCAAAACAGCAGAAGTGTGTGATGTGGCTCACACCTCCACAGATGCTGGATCCTGATGCATCTGGTAAGGAATACTACAGAAACTGAGCTTTAGCAGGCTGGTCTCAAACTGTAATAAAATGAGAGTAGTGATTTGGTTGTTTCTATGAAAAATTAATACTCGTGTTTTCAGACATCATTGCAAGGAGAAAGCGTCTATACATAGATCTGTCAAGATCTGCCAGTCGTTACCCTCTTCCCACCAAATTTCGCATTTTAAATGCTGAAGGACTGCAGATACAAATAACATACAAACAGAATCAATTATTTCTCTACCCCTGGCTGCACTAGGACATGTTGGTGGGTTTGTGCTGTTGCAACAGCTAGATTTGTTTCCTAGGTAAAACTTTGAGGCATGATGTCAAATATCTGCATGTCCTCCCCTCTGTAACTTCCCACCTCCACCCCCCCCAAGTTTTTAATGTCTGTATGTAGTTTTTCATACTTCTAGGTCTAACTACAACCTTTCTTATTTCCTTACAGTACAGTGGCATCTGGTATGCCATGGCAAAAAAAGATCCCGAGGGGCTGTTTCTGCAGGACAATGTGGTAGCTGACTTCACCATAGATGAGAATGGACAAATGACTGCCACTGCAAAGGGCAGAGTCAGACTCTTCAAGTAAGCTGTTTGAGATCTTCCTCTTATTCCATTTCACTTAACTTATCCTTTGCTTACTGGTGCTCTAATCCTACCTGCTATCCCTGTGGTAGTCATGCAGTCAAACTGAATCTGTGCTGTTAGGTTTGCATGTGATATATCCTTTCTCTCTGGCCACAGCAACTGGGATGTCTGTGCTGACATGATTGGCTCTTTCACTGACACAGAGGATCCTGCCAAGTTCAAGATGAAGTACTGGGGTGTTGCCTCTTTTCTGCAGAAAGGAAGTGAGTACTTGGCTGTAGAAAATGAAGAGCAGCGAGTTACGTTGTATGTCCATCCTGGGGAAGGGAAATACAGGTTTGGACTTCTTAAACACGCTTAAAACATGTAATAACTGTCATACAGGAAAGACTTCACGTGAACAAGGTAAGCACTATTTTTCATATGGGTGAGCTGGTTGGCTTTCTTTAAACAAGTCAAGACCAGGCCTTTGTATATCTGTTTGTTATCCAATATAATTGAAGGTCACTGGAAAGAAATAAAAGCCAGATGAAGTATTTTAAGTCTTTAGTTCAGAAGCCAAGTTATCAATGCTTCTGTTCTCTCTGAAGAGCCTTATGTCAGACACGGCTGAGCAGGAGAAAAGATTTTGCAACTGTTATTTTGCTTGGTTTCATGTTTTCAAACGTAGAGATTTATCTATTTTAAGAAACAAATATGATCCAGTATATATACATTCATATTTTTCTGTCATCTGTCACACCCTAGGCAAAATTAGTTTATTGAGCCAAGTAGAGATTCAGACACTTGTAGCTCAAGACATTTCCATGGATTGTTTCCAAGAGAAGCATGTGGAATTTGGAAGTGATTTGAGCTCCATTATCTTCAAAGACACAGTTACAAAGAATGCTTTGAATGCCAATTGCTTTTGAATTACTGCCGAATCTCCTCACAGCATGCTGCCTAATCATGTTTTCATGGATACTTCAGATTGCTGGCTGACCCTAGATTCTACCTTTCTAAAAACTGTGGTCCCCACCCACAGGAGAGATCAGGAAGAAAGCACACAGTATTCCTTCACCAGCATAAACATAGCACCAGGGAGGATCTTTTGCTCCAAGAAAGGAAAGTGTAAAGATGACACTTTTTATTGCAAAAACTCAGGTTAACTTCTGTTAGGACAGGGTCTCTCTGTGACTGGGTATTTATGAGATTACCTAGCTAAATCGTTAAGAATTTCCTGAAATTGTCACTGTGTTTTGAGAGGAGGGTTTATGATAGAGCTTGTAGTAAATCCACTTCTAACACACATGGAAACTGCATGATAATATTTTTCCTTAAAAACACATGTTTAAGTAACATCCTTGGTAGGAAAATAGTTATGGTTTTGAGTAATCAGGAGCATGACTAGCATGACCAAGAATACATTTGGCTTCTCTATTTGCTTTTTTAGCTTTTTTTTTCTCTGACCATTCCCCTTTTTTTTGGTTAAAATGAGAAAACTTTATTTATACTTAATGATAGCTACTGTAATATATGATTCTTTTTTTTTTCTTTGCTGCCACATTTTATAATGATGCTCAGGCATGGATTTACAAGGCATTTATTAGCACTTCTTCATGCTGCTCTTGTTCTGAGCCTATGTCAGAGGAGCAGCAGTGTGCCAACCATTTTCTCCTTTCTCCATCACTGTCCCTGATAAATATGCTTATTTTATATATAAAAACGAAAACTCCCCCAAAACCATGGAATTAAATACTGGAGGCAGGAATAAACTAAGCTAATCTGTTACCATTTAGAGCAATTTTCATCATATTATTTTTTTAGAGTTATGACATCAATCTCTCTAGTTTTACCAGATATTGCTTGTGTCTCACCTTTGCTATTTGCTATTTGATTCCTTCCAGATGATGATCACTGGGT
The DNA here is from genome assembly GCA_002631895.1 of Agapornis roseicollis. Taxonomy (NCBI): domain Eukaryota; kingdom Metazoa; phylum Chordata; class Aves; order Psittaciformes; family Psittacidae; genus Agapornis; species Agapornis roseicollis. The sequence goes on from NDXB01016111.1 coordinate 4,833, forward strand.
AGTGGACACAGATTATGATACCTATGCTCTTCATTACTCCTGCCGCCAGCTGAATGAAGACGGCACTTGTGCTGATAGCTATTCCTTTGTGTTCTCCCGGGACCCCAAAGGATTGCCTCCAGAGGCACAGAAAATTGTTAGACAAAGGCAGAAGGACCTTTGCTTGGACAGAAAATACAGAGTTATTGTTCATAATGGTAAGAACATTTTTTTCTGAAGAATATTATTTCAGGGTTTGGTGACTAAAGTACTAGGAGTCAATTACTCATTAAATAGCAAATATATTAAGTCTTTTTGTTAGTGGCTGTAATACTATCTTTTGAAAACTGAAACTTGTAGTAAGTTATTTCCAACTTTTCTTCCCATATCTGGAGGAGAGCTGAGGTGTATAGCTTTTTATGCGGCACATCACATCAGCTGAAACAATAATTAGAGGAAGTTGTAAAACAATTATATCAATGTAGTATGAGTAAACATAGTAAGGATAAACTTCATAGTTGCTGTAAAAAGAAGTTGTATCTCTTTGACCAGATCTCTTTGTCTTTCTCAACAAAATAGTTGTTGAAGAGAATAGAATGTATTTTCAAAAACTTCTTTGAAAAATTCTTCATAAAAGGGTTTTAAGTAAAATCAGGTATCTTGGAAAGGGTACCTTAGAGCAGACCCTTTCTCGCATATCCTCATGCCAACTGTTTCGCAGAGGGTGGTGGAAGAGAGACACAGCCTTCATACTGGTAGTATGACCCTATCTTGAATCACATAGGCTTAGCTTGCAACACAGGGAAGGATACAGATTAGCTCAGTTCTGCTCAAATATATTACAAAAGGCCAAATAGTAATTTATGCTACTTTAATCAATGATCCAGAAGAAAACTTAATATACTTACTGGTAGAGATTACACCCAGAATGAGAAACAGTGAAGAATGGAGAAAAGAGATCATAATATTTAGGAGAAATAAAATAGTAGTGTACCCACCCCTACCTCTCCCCCTAGCATTCTGGAAGACACAATATCTACAGAAGCCTTGACTGGTGAACCAGCTGAATGTGAACTCATATGAGACTGTTGTGCTTTATACTACAGGATATATATATGTTTCCCCAGGAAAGGATACTGAGGTTGAATTACAAGCTTCAAAGAAGAGCAGAGAAAATTTGTAAAATGTTTCCTCTAGTGAGGGCTTCAAAGACCTTGATCTTTTCTCATCAGAAACAGGTTGAAGGCTGTTCAAGAGCAAAGTCTGTGCTTGCCCACACAAGCAGTGGGAATTGGAGGATAAAGGACTTGCAAACATAGGAATAATAAATTAAAATAGATGGAACTTTAAAACGGACACATTCAGAGCAGAAATAAATAGCCATTTGTTTAAGTCCAAAGGTCATTAACCTTTGGAACAGTTTACCAAGAGCTGTTGTATGTTCATCACTGAAATCTGTAAATCAAGATTAAAGGTTTTTCTAAATGACATGTTAGAATAAACTGGGATTGACTGAAGGAACTTTTGTGTATTATAAAGAAACTTAGAATAGATGAGCACAGTCAGCTCGTGTGTCTCTATTACTTGTTCATCTGCTCTATAAACGAAGAGTAATATATTGCCATGTTGTAAAGCAGGTATGCTGATAACAGGGTGCCTGAAAGATCTGCTTAAGGTGGGTGGTGTTTAGAATACTGATTAGTGACCTGGAAAAAGTGCTTAACAAAAAGGGAAACAAAACTTCTGTCTTGAATGAGAATTTGGAGACAGTATAAAAGACAGATGAGATTTAAGGCACTCAAGACTAAGAGACACTATAAATGCAAATGAAATTGGCTTTTGTGAATGATATCTATGATTGCATAAAGGGTAGGATAGAAAAGAAACCATGTTGGTATATAAACAGATACTTTCTTGTTTTGAATGCCACATTCACTGCTCATTTCAAATACACTACAGTGAGAATGAAAATTTCTCAAGATGAGAAAACAATGACATAATTAGGGATGGTTTTGTATTAAATGTAAGGTAAAGTGTAGATATACAGATGTTGTGCTGTGATTTTGAGAGGTGTGTGCTATGGTGATTCCTTGCATTTCTGACAAACCCAGATTAAAATATCCCACTGTAAAATCAGGATACTGGGCTAGTTCAAGTACCGGCCTAATTCATCATGATGGAATCTGTTTTATCTATTATTTCTGCAGTATACAAGGCTTGCAAGACAATAAATGTATTGCCAATCTTTGCAAGCATAAACTGAGAAGAAAAGCTCAGTATACTGTTTTATTCATAATTTGTGATATAACTTGTTCAGATATCTCAGAACTTCTATATAATTGAATATTTGGTGGAGTTTTTTTCCCCATGGAATATAGAACCAATAGTGTAATTTAAAAATGAAAGTTCAGAATGTCATTTAAAAGCTCAGTCCTAAATGTTCTTTGACTTGCTAACCTTAGAAGTTGATCATGCTGCCTCTAGTTTGTTATGGAAATAATTAAATCTGCCAAGTTGCACCGAGTGCTGTGCTCTTCATCAGCTATCCTGATTTATATTCAGATGTGTTACTGTTTGCAAATGAAAAATAGCAGCCCAGGTCCTTAATGCTGTCTGCTTTTTATTGAGTTTATCTTTATGAGCCCAGCACCAGAGATTAAATGAAAGTTAAAGCCAGCAATTTGCGTTTTTCCCTTACTGTAATCAGGGCCTGCAATTATCATAGTGTTAGTTGATTCTGAATTATCCACTATCAATAAGCCAAAGTTTCTGCAGAGCAAGAACATTTGGGAATGAGAGAATGATTGTGAGCTAAACAGAAAAAAAAAACATTTATTGAAATTTTATATCAGAAACTCATGAAATTCCCTGAATTCTTTAGGAAGCCCTGGCACTTTAGTCTTCATTCTGCTATTAAAAGCTACAGAATTAGTAGCAAAAAAAGCCAATTTCAATTGTCTGTACAGACCTGCATTTGGTTGTTACTGTGGTAAAATTCTGACTGAAATTCATAGATGCTGCAAGAATAGGCTTGTATTTGTTTCTAACTGTGAGCATTCAATATCTTGACACTAATTTCTCCCCCACCCTCAAGATTTTTCATTAGTTTTTTAAATTAATGCTGTACTTGAAGAACTTAAGTTCCCCAAAAAATCAAGTAGATGTACAAAACTTACCTTGATGGGAGAAAAAAATCTAAAATATCTATTCTTTGTATAGTGGCTAAGGCAGAAGCTTAGGAAATGATGAGTGTTTTGGTTGTAACTTGCATTGCATTTCTGATGGTAGCTACTTCTGAAATATGGATCCAGCCCTGATACATTTAGTGTCTCAGAAGAATAGCTTAGGTTCCTCTGAGTTATACAGATATGAGTGTGGGTATCACAGTGGGACTACTTGCAAACACAATACAAAGTCATGTCAGTAGATCTGTAAGCTGAATTTGCTGTTAAAATTTGCTAAAGCAAAAATTGTGAATTAAAGTATGGCATATTACCTCAGCTAATTTACTATTGCCATTAGGAGTTTTGGAGGTCAGGAAAGTCTTACTTTGTTGAAAGACATTCTTAAAGTAATAATTTTTAAAAGGCAAATAATTTGAAGCTTGCTGAAATAAATAAATAAATAACATTTTTATCACTGATCTATCCAGTCCCTTGTTTGTCAAAGTATTAAAATGCTCAAGACAGGTGTAATAGATTGGGAGAATTCCTGTTTTGTTCCAAGTTGGAAATTCTTTGAAATTACAAACTGCAGAGCAAGCCATTGGCATTAGCATTACAAGTAACAGCATTCTGAATTCAAGAGCATTTTAAAGAAAGTAGATATGTATGCATTTAAAAATCGGTGAAAGTTTGTATATTTTAATTTTGTCTAGTGCAGCTGAGAACCAAAATGATTTTTTTTTTTTTTCCAGGATTTTGCTCTTAAGGAGATCCAAAGCTATGGAAAGAAACCATGTAACACCATCATGGATGTAAAGTTCACACTTTGATTGGGTGTTCTCTTGAAAACCTTTTAAATGGCTTAATTCAGATTTTGAGTATATTTATCAGAGCTGTGTAGCTCACCTTGTTAATAAACCAATGAAACATTTTAATAAAGTTGGATTACAGGGGTTCAAATTGTTTGTATGCAAATCTGTACATATGGGGACATTGGTATTATTAGTAGACCATTTTCTTAATGCACTGTTTTGAATTGGTGACAGATAAAAGAATTAATTTTTCCTTTTTTTTAGCAGTTTCAATTTATGACTGAAGAGTTTTAATTAAAAAGAACCAAAATAAATGTATTTTAATTTATTTTCAATACAATGTCTTTTTTTTTCCTAGGAAATACTGTAAATTGTTCCCAACAGCATTTCAGGAAAGAGGAAGGAATTTCAGTGACCCTATATATCACTGATCAACTTTATTATATGCCTACTGAACTAATAAAAAATATGCATCTTTTAAAAAGGACTATTTTACACACAACAAGTAAACATTTCTTTATTCCTTATTTATAAATTAGAAGGCATTATATCCATATTTTTAATTTGAGATGGAATATAATTGGTTATTCACTTGGTGATACTAACCAATATGATGCTTATCATCTTGTTTCCTACATGAAATTGGTTAGTCTGCTCAAACCTGTGTTCAGGCAGTCAGTTAGAATCTAAGTGTATAATCAAGTGCTTGTTTTAAATGGGATTGAATAAAAGAGCAGATACTTTCTGAGGATGTATATTTTCATTAGAAAGTTAATCTCTTACTCAGTAGAAAATAAAAGAGTAAAAATAGATCAAGTACTCCTGATACAGATTCATTACAACTTCATTAAAGTTAATGACATTTATGCCAACTAAAAATGTACCCTCATAGAAATTAATTTGTCTGGTATGTACTTATTTCAACTATTTAAATACACCAAGTTAACTGCCATATTCATACCTATTTCAGTGTAAGTGGCAAATTAAATCCATTGGATTAAATTGTCCAAATCTTATTAAGGCAAAGCAGTGAAGTTGAGAATTTTACTTTAAGGACTCAAAACCAGAGATTCTAGTTTGCTTTTTTTTTTTTTTCTTTCCTTCTCTGGCATATAGGACTATAACATAGTGACCTATTCAACTTGGGTTAACATAGACATTAACATCAAAAATGTGTCACAGCTTAAACTTTAAATAATTATCTGGTAATGAAAGACAGATTTGGTTGTTCATGGTTGCTTCTTCTTGCAGTGCTTTCTGTAGCAGCCCCATGCCTTACAGGGATCCCTGTACAACAGAGAAAAATTTCCTGACATTTACGTCTGAAATGGGCAACATTATACAAAATCGGATTGACAGCAGAGTTGGCAAAAGTGAATAACATTATCCAAAAGAAAACTGATGGAAAAATAATTAAATCTTGTTTGTAGTTCTGAACTAAGATTAAAAGAATAATTACTATAATTGGGCTCCACATGATGAAGAAAGAGATCATCAAAACAACGAGGGTTCGGAATAGTTTATAGTCTTGCTGGGAAACACGAATCTGATGATTTTCTGATGAGGCTAAGCCAGCATTTAAACTCCTTCTTGATGCTTTTGTAATCTGCAGTAAGAGAAAGGAAAGTAACTTTCACTGAAACCTGGAAGAATTTTTAACACATTTTTACAAGTGCAAAAGTAAATCATAGCACATAATGTTTCTGTTTTGAAAAGTGACCACAAAAAGGCCATAAATAATTCCATTTTACTTTCTGTCAGTGGTTCCATTTCAAACGTTCTCACTTTACTAACTTCTTTTTTTTCCTTTCAACTGTGAACTCACGTCAGTATTAGTCAGGGTGGTTGATCCCCTTATGGCTTTCTTCCAAGCATAAATACTTTTCAGCATAAAACAGAACCTTAATTACTCATGAAATCCCATTAACGTTAAATTATGACCTCATTTGTTCTATCTAAATAAACCCATTGATTTTATTCACAAATGCAAACTGGAACATAATGAACAATTCTATTGATGCACAAGGAGGAATGCAATCCAGTTCTCTTACAGCCATGCTGATATTATAAGGCAGGTATTAGATCATGAATTTATTACAGCAACAAAATAATGATATGTTTTAAATGTGAAAGGAATTTTACTTCAAGTTTTGTGTAAAGTTTCCATCAGTAATCAGAACTGTTCTCTGTGAACTAACCTGGAAATTTACAGATCCATTTGTCACTAAGAAACTGTGTCTCTTGTAAAAGTACAGTCCAATGTAATAAACCAGACTATGGGTAGTTTGGAAATCCAGTATTCATGGGGGTCAAACATCTGTCACCATGTAGAATAATGAATCCCAATGGTTTGCAGAAAACTCTGCATAGCATAAGTAAGGTAGATACCTGTCATGGGCATCTGGAACACACTTTGAGAAACAGGAGCTTAGAAGTCAGGTAACTTCCAGAACACAAACATCTTTACTAGTTCTAGCCTCTTATGTAAGTCTTGCCTGCAAGGAGGAACAGTGCAAACCCAAATAACTTAACTACAAATCACGGCTTCTAATCTTACCACTTTTGCCAGTGCTCCAAGAAGTGTTACATAAAAACAATACTCACTTTCAGATTAAATTGTAAAGTATACATTTGTAGAGTATATTTGTTAAAAATTTGAGGTCTTATATCTGTAGTGAATTATCATCACCGCAGATGCTGTATTAACTGAATACATGAATGCTCTGAACTGCTTCCAGTAACACTGAGCATTGTACTCTGTGTTCACTGGCATCACAGAGTGTTCTCATGAGGTGAGAGTGAATCTGCTTTTGGGAATGACTTTGGGATTAAGACGTTCTCCAGCTGAGTTCTGGTTGCTTCCTGAAGAGTGTGTGAGAGAGCAGATTCAGTTCTGACAGATGGGATCCTGCTACGGGCTCATTTTTTTTTCAGTTCAGGAGAAACATTACCTCATCATCTGTGTTATCAAGCTGGAAAAGAAACGTGAGCATGGCAGCATGGAGCTGTTTTTGTAATTCAGTATTCCAAACACCTCTTCAGGCTTCTAGCTCTCTACATGCCATTTTGTTCCCTAAATTTATTTATTGTAACCTGGTGTCTGCGAGGACAAGAGGTGCCCAAGGACTGACATTCCTGGGCCTGCAGTTTTCTGCAGTGCTTTCCAAGGGCTGAGACTCCCCACTGAGTTCTGTATCTTCTTTCCCTACAGCAAATAAAGAGGTTGCAAAAGGTAGATGCTTTACCTAACACATTTACCTCAAGCTTATAATGAGTTTCCAGCATGTACCGAAACTAAAAGCTGATGATTTTGACTACAAGTAAAAGCCTGGTCAATAGGCAAATACAACAATATGCAGAGCCCAGATTCTCAATCCTATGTTCATGGAAACATGGATTGAGGCTCTGGTGCATGTACTCACTGCCCCTTGGTGCTCAGGATTCCATCAGTTAATTCCCTGCTCAATAATCTGTGCATTTTGTGATTCCTTTCCAAAACCTGTAATTTTCCTTATAGACAGTATGTGAAGTTTAATTATCTAATACAGGAATCAAAAATCTTTTGGAAGTAATTGCTAAACATTAGGCATTGCAGCTCCTAGTTTGAAGATTTCTAGCTCTTTCACCACTCTGGTTTTGGAAGAGGAAGAAGAAATCCGATGTTTTAAAAGGAATTGAGGTAACTAACATCATGCTTGCTAGATGAGATTAAAATTATTATTAGTTAGATAAAAATTCTGTGGTGCTCGGTGTCTTGGCCTACATTTCAGCAGTTAAACAGTATCTACACACAAAGAAAGTGGAAGCAGATTGTTTATGGTTTTTTGTTTGCAAAGTTTGAAATTGTGGAGGAATAAGTTTATTCTAATGAGAACTGTACTAAAAATACATGCAGAAGATCAGAAGACATAAAAGGGGATGGGTTTTTTTCCTAGTCCTTGCCTCTCTTTGCTTTCTTACAAATCCCTTGTAACTCTGGAGTTAAGGCTTAAGGAAAGCAAAAACTTGTTTTTCATTACTTCAAATGCTTGACTCTTTAAGCATTCAGCAGACTGACACTCTAAATATGAACAGCACATAAATGGAGAAGTGTATTAAATAGTATATGTAAATTAACACAAATTTCGTGTTGGGCTCCTGGTAATGTGCTGTTCAAGCATGTTCTTAGTTGAAGGTTATAGGCTGCTACTTACTGGTTGAAGTGCCTTATTTTGTATCAGTACTTACAATTCACTAAGCAAATGCCTATTCCCTTTGGGTGTATCTGTATTCAGTGACCATATGGTGATGCCTAGTGAGTTTACTTCCCTTTGTGCTGCAACAAAATTTAAAGGAAAAACATACCTGTAGGATTTTGGAGTAACTGATGACAATGACTAATCCTGGTGCCAGAAAGAAAACAGTGGCAAAAGTCACATCCCAAACTATTTCTCCTGCATTGCTGGGCCAAACCAAGGTGCAAATCTGAATGTCCTGTTTGCAAAGAGTAGAGAAGAAAGTTATCATTGAACCATTCATTATTTTTACTACAAAGTTTTCCTCATCTCCCTCTGTGTCTACAGAGAAAAGGGACGCAGACTAAATCGAGTTAGTGAAAAGATTCTACATAGAGCAATTAATGTATTACTTCATGGCTTTAAAAGCCCATACAATTCCAAACAGATATGTTGTCTACCATCTAAATATTGCCACAAATTTCATATCAAATGCTAACAGCAACTTTAACATGGAAACTTCTAGACCTTAAACTTGGTCACGTATTTGAGTGTCGTGCTGGGTGTACATCTGTATGTATTTCAAAATAGCAGCAGAAAAATCTGTGCATGGACGTTTTGTCCAGGGCTGCCGCATGTTCGGGGCAGCTCTCCCTGGGTGCTGAGCCCTCGGTAAGGGGAAAACGTGCTGAAAAGAGCATCTCTGATTCCCTGCGTACTGGGGGACGCAAAACCATCCCAGGCGATTCCCAGCTCCCACCTAACGGGAGGGTCCGCTGGCAGGACAGGACGGGACAGGAGGGGGCGGTAGTGGCGGGTGGGGGTCTCTCCCGGTCGCTCCTCGGGCACGGCCTCGTCTCCTTCCCGGAGCACGGAGCGCTGCGCGCTCCCCAGAGCATTTCCCCTCCGTGACAGGAGCGGACAGCCCCCTCCCTGACCCGACTCCTGACGCCGATCGTCGCACACTCTCCTCCGGCCCGGCCGCCAATCGCCCCGCTGCTGCGGGCCCTGCGCTAGCCCTCACCTCGCCAGCGGCGGGCATTCGCACCACGGAGAAGAAGCAGCAGAGCGGGAGCGCGGCGAGGGCGGCGAAGGCCCAGATAAGGAGGAGGGCGGCGGCCAGCGCCTTGCGGCGGCGGAGCGCGGCGTGCCGCAGCCGGGCGATGCTCACGACACGCTCCAGGCTGACGGCCGACAGTGAGAGGATGACGACGATGCCGCTGAGACTCATCATGTAGAAGAGCATGTGGCAGACGACATCGCCCAGCACCCAGGACTCGGTCCAGCGCACGACGGCGACGAAGGGGATAGCGGTGATGAAGAGCAGGTCGGCACAGAAGAGGTTGAGGACGAGGCAGTTGGCAGCAGAGAGCCGGTGCTGCCGTTGCACCAGCAGATAAATGCCCCAGATGTTTCCCACCAAGGCCAGCAGGAAGATGAAGGCCAGGGCCGATGACTCGCCAATTCGCAGGGCCGTCACATTGTAGCCCCTGAAGTCTGAGAAGAAGGGGAAGTAGGACCTGTTCCCGCCTGGTGCACCCCTGGACCCCAGCATGAGGGTGGCCAGTGGGCATGAGGGACCCACCACAGGCAGCGGTGCCAGCCCTAGGGAAAGGGCTGAGCTCCCAGCCACCACGGTGGCACCTGGGGTGTCCTCCCAACACAGAGCAGGGGGCTGGCTGCCATCCCCCTCTCTCCTCTTCCCTCTGCCTGTGCTGCTGAGGGCTTGGCTCTGCCAGCCAGGTGGTTTATGGCCCTTGCACCAGTGTGGAACAAGGAAGTGGGAGGGCAGATATAGTGCGGCTAACACAAAGGCAAGGCGCATGGGGAGGCAGGAAGGGGTGAGCGGGTCTCTGGCACCTCCATGCTGAGAGGCCCAGGCCTGGTCACCTCCTCCAGAGCCAGCCCTGCGCTGCTGTACAGGCAGGCCCCTGGGGCACCAGTGACCCAGGCCCAGCCAGCCTGCTACCTGTGCTGTGGTCTCTACATGGCTTAAAAGAGAGGGATGGCCGTCAGATCACTTCAAGAGCTCTTCTTGGGAGCCTGGGATAACCAGCACTGCTCTGAGGTAAAGCCGGAGGAACTTATCCATCACCTCATGTCTTGACAGTGGCTTTTGAAACCACAGTCCTGTGCTAACCATGGTCTGACATGGAGGGGAAGTGTCAAAGTGACTCTGTCTTGATTTTGGGGGTCTGTTTACTAAGCTGATGTAGAGTGTTACCTGCCTGATGTTATGGGATATTGTCGAAGAAGTCTGGTAAATTAAGACATACCTAGAAAATAACCATCTTGCATCTGAGCAATTCCTGAAAGCAGTTGCTTGAATTGTGAATGAAAGTAGGCCTTTCTGATTGCACTCTTCACCCCAGATGATTTGGAAATGGTGTGAAAGTAAAGCACATAAATCATGGACAGGCAGATAATGCCTCATGTTTTCATGAAGTATGCAAACAGCTTCAGGCAGCTCTGGATGGATTCATTTGTCTTGGTGCCAGAGCAGGTGCTTAAGGATATGGTTACAGGCTTGGCCATACGGAGCTACACCTTTTGATTAAGTGAGAGTTATGCCAAACCTGTGTGCCAATGGGACCAGGTGACCAGGTGGTGCTTCCATGTACCTTGGGTGTGACCCTGCCATCACCCACTTACGCAATGGCATTAATGGGGATTCCAGATTAAGGAGATTCCAGAAACTCAGTCCTTCTAAGGAACAATCTCCTAATGAGGAATGACAAGAGTGAGATCTTTCCTGGACTGCTTCCCATGTCCTTGCCAGAGCAGAACTGATTTTAATTAGAATGTTTTCTCTCGAGCTATAAGTGGTTCTAACTCTGCTGTCTCATCAAACAGGGAGTTTGCAGGGCAGCTTGAACAGGTGGATGAGATGTTCCTACTAATTCCTGCTGATTGATGACCATATGAATTGTGGGCAGATCTGCTGTTAAGTGGGTGGCTGCTATGAACTATGAACTCAAATGAAGACAATAAAAAAACTTGCAAAGATGATTTTTTTGGCAGCCAACACCACAAGTGACTGGCAAGTGTCTCAAAACACAGATTTTATTCTACATCATTTGCTGGGAGAAAAAAATCTGCACCCATATTGCAAAAGTTTCAGCAAATTTAATAGAACTACTAAGGATGATTATCCATCAATGCCTGACACATCTAGTCACAATTTATATTGGCTTTGCTATGGACTGATTCTGTGAAGTGATTAGTGAATCTTGAAATACAGCAAATACTTCCCAGTTCTCACAACCTCACATGTCTGGGACTTCATGCAAGCTGACAAACTATCCCTGAAGTCCTGGGCAGCTGGCAGTGCCACGGACATGGTCAGCTCTGAACAGAGGCTGGGAAAGAGCCACATCAGAAGTCTAGTTGTACCTGTGTGAAAACTTGGAAGGCATTAACAGGATGGGCTGGGGTGGGGGGCAGTTGGAAATGGTAGCAGAGATAACTGCAAACTTTGTTGTGAATGAAATCTTTATAGCCTTTGGCATTAGTGGAAAATTAAATTAGAACAGAAAAGGGGAAGGAAAACAGGGAGAGAAACATCCGAAGCAGAATATTGAAGCAATGAGGACATTTTCAATCAGGGAAGAAGGGAATGCCATAGAGGAGCACGTTTGAAAAGGAGACGATGTGTGGAAGTATCTGCATAGACCCTTGATCTTCTTTAGAAAGGATCATCTTTAGCTTTGGTCCTTAGGTGTGGACAAGAATCTCACTTATCATAAGCCCATTGTTTGCTCAGGAGAACCAAAGCAAAATGCTGCTTTTAGTATGCAATTGCTGAGTGAGCTTCGTGTTGACCTGAGTGCAAAATCCTGTGGCTGGGGAGAGCAGAAGTGTGAAGAAACATGCATGTTTCCAAGGGGGTTTATGAAATGAATGGGAGTTCCTTGCAGGAAGAAAACCTGTCTGATTACTCATAGGTCTAATGGAGCCATTATATAAAAAAATAGTTTTGTTTTACCTCCCGTGGAGTACAAAAGCTGTATTTGCTGTTGGGTAACTACAATCATAGCAACCATCACAACATGAAATCTGAGGAAGGGAGAAATCATAACTTCAACAGAGCTACTCTGGCATTACTCTAATAGGTAGATGCTGTGTGCAGTATATACTCTATGTGTGCTTAAGACAAGGAAGTAATTAGCAGAATGCTTGGAAACCTGTTATGGTTACTTAACCTATATATTTTTTTCAACCTACCTATATAATTTTTTTCAACCTATGTGCTCTTTTGCACTCAGAAATAGCAAGAAATGGAGCCAACTCAAGTTTCATTGTTCCAGGTTAAATGGAAGTTGCAGGGACCTCTGTGGAGCTGGCTAGCTAGTCTAGCAGGCAAAAATCCCATTTCACTTTTTGTTTTCATCCTGACTGAAAACCTGAGTCTTTGCCTTCTCTACAGCAGGTAAGAACTGTGTTCATAAGTCAAGCTCTTTTTTTCAGACTGTGTCCTGACAACCATGAACTGGCATGACAGATGGGGATGGTTCAGCTTATTTATTTCTTGAGCATAAGAAATATTCCCAGGGAGAGGGACCTCTTGGGCTAGGTGATTCTGGGAGATGGGGATTCTGCTTCCATTTGGACGAATCCTAAGAAAGTTTGTACCTTATTTATGCATCCTCTTACATGTAGATTGGTGTTGAAGTCTTTGGGTCTATTTTCATGCACCTGTATCACAATGATTAAATAGTACTGACGTCTGTAACAGATGTATTGCATATTTAATGTTTGCTAAGTGATTTAAATTCATTGCACTAGAAACGCTGACTTTTTGTCTTCACAAAAGATGTTCCAATCTTGTAGGTGACTCAAGCTGTGTCTATATTAGGGATTTAGCAGAAGTGGCAAGCAGGGTTAGCTTTCTCTTTTCACTTTTGTTTTTGCATACCATATTGCAGCTCTTCTGCTTCTGGACACTGATAATTCTGTGCTTATAATTTATGCTATTTTAAGGCTTGATTCAAATGCAAATCTGCTTTATTTTGCTTTTTAGGAAGTTTTCTAACTGCTCACCCTCTGTATACTTTCATATCAGCAAGCTGAAGCATTTACACCAATGCCTAAAGGACAATTTTAAACTTGCAGTATAAATATAAATGCATCTGTTTGCCTTCATATAGTAGCAAGCTCACTCTCTCCAGTGTTCACTGAAAATAGCAGATGCTTCTATGGATCTGTGTGACTGCATTGAGAACTAATCCCTGTTTCTTCTGAGGAGTTTCATTTTCCTGTGGTCAGTATCCATCACAAGCTGGCGTGCTTCCTGGGTTATGTGCCAGGGTGCTGTAGTTTCAAGCTGTAGCAGCAGCATTACTGAACAATGCCTCAGTCAGAAACAGATTTGCTGATAATACTCTCAGTTGATGTGCTTCCTAATAGTAGCTGGGTCAGGTTATTGTTGTCAAGACCACCAGAGGTTTTGCCAGCAGCAGCATTGAATGATTTCCTCATAACTTACAGTAAGGAAGCGATTTCTTTCTGAACCAGGTGCAAATGTAAGCACATAATCCATCTAACAGAGAATTCCCCTGGAAGGGCATGATCTCCGTTATGCTGCACACTAACCAAGCCTCCCCAGGGTGACTCAGCTCCAGCTAGATCATTCTAACTAGGTGGAGTCGTTCCTTAACAGTTTTAGATACTCTAGTACACTTACACATTTAGCCCATGGGTTTAGGGAGCTTATCAGTGGATATAGGGTACCAGAATGGTTCATTTGGACATTGCAGGATCTGGTAGAACACTCTCACCAAGGAACTGAGACCATGAGTGAGATTTACACGGTGAATTATAGTCTGATATTTAAGTGCAATTGGACCTTTACTAACTTTCAGATGTGCAAAAAGTTACTTGGATTCCTGCTGTTGAACTATGATGCAGAGCCATTAGAGCAAATTCTATGGTGTGCCTCTGAAGGATTTACAAACAAAACTTGTCATCATCTTCTCTTGCTCATGAGATGTACTCATATATTCCCTGAACACATTGGTCTGCTGGGTTGTGCTCAGTGCAGGGATTACAGATGTCATCATTTTCTCTCATATTCAAGAACCACATGATTAGAGAATGTTCTTATTCATGAGGTTGAAGGAGAATCTTCTTGCTTGCTTTCACTTGTTTCATTTTAGAAGAGTAATTTGCTGAGAGCAACAGGGGTTCTTCAGGTCAAAATTGGGATAAAAGCTGTGCTTTTAAAAATCAGGCATTTCTGAAAAAAGGTCTACAGTGTGCCTGTCTGCTGCAGGACAATCTGTGCATCCTGGAAGGCAAGGCTTGTTCTTAGCTAGCAGTAATCAAGGGCTGGAGAAACAGAACAATCATTCTTGCAACACCAGTGAGAGAAAGTACAGATAACGCTTTAAATACTGCTGTAAACCCTCCTGACTTACCAAGTGTAATATGCTAAATGATGTGATTTCCCACACTGTTCATGTTTGTCATTAGCAGTGGCTGTTTGAGATGATTGATGAGAAATGTCTTAGAGCTTCTCATAAACCATGTCCAGAAAGCATGGATGCCTGACTTAGGCTGTATAGTTTTGTTTCTAGTTGAATGAGATAACACTGACACGATCACTGTTCTTACATTGATAAAACCCGTGCTTTTGCTGAGGCAGTGTGGTCATTCACCAGTTTTGAGCTGATCAGGGAAATTAAACCTGATTGCACTTCTGTCAAAAGCCAGCTGGATATCACTCTGATAAGGTCCCAGGCTTGTTTCTTATAGGATATTCTGAGGCACCTTATCTTGCTCTATCTTTTTGAAACTATTAATTCAGCATGAAATCCTTAAACTTTCGATTGGTCAGGGAGACAGCAAAATGAATCCCTGACTGCTGGTGGGGAGCTCTGTTCCACATCTGAAAGGAGACTGCGTGTAAAGAGTCTGACTTCATGGATGTGTGTCCTCTTTAGTCTGCCTTTTTTGCAAGAAGGGACTGGTTTGCTGTAAGCAGGCAATGCTAGAAGAGAAATTACATCTGAGTCCTCAACAGCATCTCCTTTTGCTCACCTAGCCTTTCTTGAGGAGCCATGTTTCTCACTGCCTGGCTTGGCTAGCTCCTATGCAGTACTCTGGCTTTCCAAATCCTGATCTTGGAGCATCCTATGGAGGGGAATGCAAACTCCTCAGATGCCAAAGAATTGGACAGCATGGCACTGTCCATTAAAACAGTGTGGGAACGAGGCACTTCCCAACAATAGGGAATTAAGTGACATCATGTTGCACTTGTGTCATTTATCTTGTTTTCCATCAGGGTTGTGATGCTTGAATGCAAACATTAATTTAAAATGGCTTTGTCTGCTCAAGCTAGTAGTTTATACATAGAAATGCCAGCAATATTCCAGTTGAGAAACAAGGTGCAGTAAAACTGTTATATTGACTTCTGGTGGAGTAGGTACTAATTTTGCATAGAAGTGAAATAACATGAAGAGTCAGTGCAGAGTAAGCATTGTTAGGTGCTTTTTTTTTTATTATTTAAATCTTTTGGTGTGCTTTTTAGTGAGTCTATATGTGTCATTAAAAATAGGGCTTCAAGAGACTGTGAGCACTCATCTGGCTGATGTCCCTGATCTGAGGCAACCTTACCTGCCAGGAATGGTTTAGGTAGTTATACAAGTGCCCTGTAAATCTCCAGTGGCGGAGATTTTGCAGCCTGTGTAAGTGATGTACTTCACTGCTCTATTCCAACACCAGAAAGATTTTCCTTATGTCAGAATTTCTGCTAGTGCAGTTTTGAGCCTGTTGCTCTTTTCACTAGGCACAGGAAGACTACTTCTTCCCTCTGTATGAAATTTTGTCATTTTTCTTCATGGTCTTTTCTAGACTGCGTAGTCCTGTTTCTTTCATGAATTTTCCAGACACCTGAAAGACTTCTACTGTGTTCACATTAGTTTGAATTGCTCTTGAAGTATAATAGTCAAAATTGGATACACTATTCCAGCTGTCCTATCTGGATTGAAAAGAAAATGAAAGCTTACATGTAAAACTTATAAGAGCCTGTTTATTCATCATGTTGTAAAACTTTTATTTCCTTACCTACCTTTTAAAATCCCACCTATGCTGCAGAATTTTCCAACACAATTGCTCACTGTGCCAACACAATCCTGCACTGTCCTTCCCTGGGAGAGATGCAACTGCCTTGCTGCAGCTGGCTGCCTTGACAAAAATCCAAACACACCCCCATACTGACAACATGGCCATTTTTTTAACACCCAGAGAGACTTTGAGCAGGACCTTCCCTTACTGCAGGGTACATAATTCTGTCACATTTCAGAGAAAGGAAAAGATATATTCTGAGTTGCATAGTACCACTGTACATAATGCAGCTTGTGTTACTCTCTATACTGCATCTTTCTTGTGTGATAAAGATAATTGCTTATCATATTTAAGGTAAAACCATAGCCACAACTGTTATTGTAATCTTAACAGTTCAATAAGATTACAAGATACTCAATAAGATTACGAGATATGGAAACTAATGGACAGGTTGATTGCCAGTTTAAAGTGGAAATGGTCAGACCTCCTCTACTGCTACATTTTCATAGCTTGTAAACTTCTCCTCTCTCTGCTTTGGAGATCCCACAAGACCAATATTGCCCCTAGTTTTCTTGAAGACACTGCACCATTTACATTAGCATTCTCTGTCAGATAAACAGTGACATCCTATTGTCTCTAAATATTTGTGCTGTTCAGCATGATTCTGTTACAGCATAACTGGCACCACACCTCCCTGCCACGTTATCTGCACAGTTAAACATAAGTGATTTATTGTGTAGTTTCCTAACATCTGTAGTACAGTTATTGGCACATGGTAAATAACTGAAAAACGGTTATCGAAAGCAAGAGCGAGAGAGAAAGCTGCACAAGCAAGCAAATGATGAGAACTTAATCCATTTGATGTAAGAAAAATAAGAGCCATCACTCAGTTATTATTTCACAAGCAGCTCTCCTTGTGTAAAAAGTCAGTTGTTATGCAGTTGAGCTGTCTTTACAACCACACCCGTGGCATCAAACTCATTTCACACTGGCTTGCCGTTTACAAACAACATAGTAAATGACAGCCAGGGTTTATAAATATGCTGGTACAGGTGAATGCATGCATTAATCCAGAAGCTTCCCCAGAACACCTTCAAATAATGCAGATTTCACAGAATTTCTGCCAGGTTGAGATTCAGTTACTTGAAATGGACATAACTCAGAAAAAGACTCCTGAAATCATAAACACAAACTGCTGGAAATAACAGCATTTTAAAAATTACCTCCTGCCTTACAAAGAACTAAATTTGCAGCTAAATCCTAGCATTAAGATGAGCTCATTAGGCACAAACCTCTCTGCCCTACATATGAGTAGAGAGGGGAGCAGCAGACCTTTAGCCCTTTTTATTGTTCATTTATTTTTAGGATAAAAAATAATTTTCAGTCCTAGAGAAAAAACAGTGAAATGATCTGCATGCTTTCTGGAGTTCTATAGTTGGTTTTAGTCACATGTGACAACAATATTATTTGTGGTAATGCCTTCAAAATAGGTCTTCTGATGCACTAGAACGTCATATTGGTAATTTTCAACATATACCACCTGATGTCAAGCAAGATTTTTCTGTGCTTAGGTCTAATATTTAGCAGGTAGGACTGAACTAAAGTTCAGAAGAGGTGCTGGAATGAACAAAACTTTTTAAAGGCTATCACATTATCAATTTAATGATTGTCGCTCTACAGTACCTGTTCCTAATGAAATAGTGGCTTATGTTACTGAAGACTGCTGGCCTGCAGCAGGCAAACTTATTTCATCTATAATACATGAAAGATCAGAATTTCCTTTTGCAGAAACTGTGCCAAGTATGCAACTGGGAATAGAATGCCAGCAGATTGGTGTGTTCTTACAAGACAACTAACTTAAACTTCCAAAAGTAGTTTAATTAGAAATTAAAAATATTAGGCTGCAAGAAAAAGCATAGTCATTATACTGAATTTAAAAAATATTTAAAAAGAAAGACATGAAATTAAAACAATTTTCTTCATAGAAAAATCTTGAGATTCTGAAGCATAGTTTCTTTGTTACTCATCAGTTCATCATATCTTTGGTCAAAAAGCTGTAGCTACAACTGAGCAAAATTGTTAAACACAAACATTAGCCTGAGACATGGTCAGTGAAATTGAAAAGTGGATAGAGAGTGGCTAAAACAGCAGATTTGGCAAACACATTTCAGATATAAAGCCAATAGCTTTTAACATTTTCTTTCTCAGGAACACTAGATTTAATTGCTAATAACATCACTTGATATTATAATAGCTACTGAAAACAACCTGGAAGACACCATCACATTTAAGAATAATGTTTAACCATCAGAGATAGGGTGAACATAATGGGGTAAATGCACACAACTTTGCAGCAAAATGTGATGGAAAAAGCTGATATTACCTAGCAATCACAATCAGTGTGGCAGAGACAGATCTGAGGAATTTCAGTCCTCAGCAAACCATAAAAATGGAAAAGAAGCAAATTTCTTTTAACTAGTGTATCTTTGTAGAATTTCCTCACTTTAATTTTTGTGGAAAGAACTGCTTGTTGGACTTAACTACAGATGCAAGGAGTAAAATGCTTGCAACAGGTCCTGGTTTACAGTAAATTCTAAAGAAAGATAACACTGTGATTGCGAATCTACGAAGGATTTTTTTTTTACCCGTTTCTAATTTGTTGCAGGAATTTATTGCTGACTTGTTTTCTGTATTAATAACAAAATACAGTGACAGTTCAAATCCACTAGAGCAATCTATTAAAACCTGCCCTTATGAACTGGGATATTTGTCAAATGTAACAGATGGAATAACTGACATTTGCCAACTTTAAGCTCTAAAATGCAGAAGTGTAAGCAAGTTTACTTCAGTATAATTCTACACCGAGACTTCAAAAGTGGTGTCTGACATTATTTGAAATACAAACTTTTTCCAGTACCAAGAAAGTTCGTATTTGCTAGGAATTTGCTTTTTCCAATGGCATTTTATTTTTTTGGAAGAATTTAAACCTTGGTCAGCATTTTTATATGAGTTTTAAGTCACCCTTGACTGCAGTTCAGGAAAATAAACTACTTATGACTGAGGTTTTCAACATGAATCTTAAGCAACAAAGATCTAACATGACCCTCCCAAGTTCTAATGTATCAAGATGGTGATATATTACACATGTATGATACATATATAATTATACATAATACATACACTACAAACATGCACATACCGCCTGTATACATAAATATATATATATATAGTTCACCATGAGGGCCAAAAGTCTTCTGCAGCTATTACTGTCAGTTAAGGTCCAAGCACAGTTATCAGGAATCACCAGCCAAGAACTGGATATGCTAAACATTAAAATAAAGTCTGACACAATAGGTGTACTTCTACTGCTCCCATTTTTAATAGTGCAAAAAACATAAGTCAGTAGTTTGCTATTTGAAGATACTCCTCATTCTAAAAAAATTTCCATTGGCAACCAAATATGCAGTAGCTATTTTTTTGCAAAAACAGTCATGTGAGGCTAAATAAATTACTATGATGTTTTTGTGGAACAGTGTTATAAAACTAGTAGTCCTTTATATAACCTTAGGCAAAAAAAAAAGCTTTAAAAACATCTTTTGCCTTTGTAGAAGAGCACACTGACTATGTATAAAGCAAATATAGTAAGTCCGTTTGGAGCTCAAGCTGTACAAAAGTCAATATGTGCTAGTAATTCTCTATGCTGACTTGTTGGATATTGCATTTTACACCTGGGACACTCAAGAAAACTTTCATTAAGAAGGTTGGAATGTTTTGGAGAAGGACTTCCATCATACATGGTCAGCTTCTCTTCAAAAGCAACTTGCAAGTCTTCTTGCAGTTCCATACGTCCAGATTCCTGGAGTTTCTGGAAAAGAGGATTTACTATAAGGTTGGGGCATGCATGCACTGATCAGATATTAAGGTCTGATGGCACATAAGCCTTGTGTGTATTACAGCACTAAGGGTAGAATTTTAAAGATGGCTAAACACAGTGACACTGCTTGTGCTAAAAACAGAGGGCCCGTTGTACAATTGTGACACATTTAGATTAGATTGCAGCTAGCTTTTCTGCAGACTATTTAAGACAGGTTTTCCCACAATGTCTGACTGGGAGTCCTTCCCCAGCCATCTTCCTACCTGCTCACACACTATGTTCCGTTAATAAAATGATGCCTTGATCACCTCTACATAGGATACTGCCTAATTACCTTCCCCAAAACTCTACTGTAATTTCAGTTCTCCTTCTGATCTCATGTGTGAAGTTCTTGTCATGAACTTTGTCCCTAACTGCAAAAGGCACCTAACTGTCCGTTTAACAGCTGCTCCTCCAGCTTCTTAGCACTGAGGAACTCAAAGATGTAACTTCCTTGCTCTGCCCAAAGTTTTGCTCTACTCCCAGCAGACAAGTGGTCTCCCCCGGCAGCTGGAGCAGCAAATGCCGTCTTAGCAAGTGGGACTCTCCGAGGGGCAACACATGTTGAAGTGTTGTGAAGTGAGTGAAGAACATCAGAATCTCCGGACTCATTCCATTCCCTTACTCTTTTGAGAAAATACTTCCAAGTTGCCTACAACTAAAAGGGAAAGCAGTCTGGCAGATTGAAGAAGAAATCCTCATATGCAACATGTTAGGAACTTTTGCCTTCATCTTCTTTGTCAAAATCGGTGTCCCCAGACCTGATCTAGTGAGGGACACAGGTTCCATTTTGAAGCTCATTTAAATCTAGAACTGCAGTTTTGACAATCTTACACAGCTATCACCTAATCTTACAAGGTTAGGCAATCCTGGATACAGCAGAGCAAAACAGATTGATGGCTTGCTTAATACTTAATCTTTCTGTATAAATTTCTTCATTAAGCTTAGGGTTCAAGTTTAGGTGGCTTTCTTGGGCTTATATAAAAAGCAGCAAACAAACCACAGTCCTCACAATACAACAGATGTCTTTATTCATTGTAGTAGGGAGCTTGTCTTTCTAAACATGAAAGCCCCAGGTTTTAATGGCCCACCTATCCTGCATCAGATGGCGGCGGGGGAGCAATTCAACTTCTGTGTTTCTGGATTCCATCCTATTCACCAGCAGCAAGACTGAATAGAAGCATAATG
Source organism: Agapornis roseicollis (assembly GCA_002631895.1). Classification (NCBI taxonomy): domain Eukaryota; kingdom Metazoa; phylum Chordata; class Aves; order Psittaciformes; family Psittacidae; genus Agapornis; species Agapornis roseicollis. The sequence continues at coordinate 26,167 of NDXB01016111.1, forward strand.
CAGCTTTGCCATTGTACAACAGACAAAACTAGATAACACAGTGTGATACAAAACACAGTTACTTTCCCCATTCAGGAACCTGACTATTCTGGATCTGCTGTACTAGGTCTGCATGCATGCTGTAAAGAAAAATGATGCCTAGCTAGCTGACATGAGGCTCTGCATCTTGCAGACACACACTTAAAAGATGTAAGGACCTACAGGGAATATTTGATGACATGAACAGAAGACCCACTACACTTGAAATAAGATGCCAAAAGATGCACATTTATGCAAAATCCGTGACTAAATTCACCTGCAAGTTATTCAGTACATACCAGAGGTTCCAGTCGGGCTATTTGCTCCCTAGCCTCGCGCAGTTCCTTAAGGACTTTGTTTAACTGATGCTGCAAGTTCTGTTGATCAAGATGCTTATTCTCAAAGTCTGTGGTGCATATCTGGATTAGGCAACCCCCCAGAGTGAAAAGAATTAAGGTCACAATTATGAAGAACTGGGAGAAGTGATGTCCCCTTCTATATAAAGTAAGTTTTATTCTGCAATCATATCTTATAATGTAATTTTAGAAAAAAAGAAAATAAGTAAGTCCCTTGTTGCTTTCACTACAGTGAAATTTACACATGCCCAATCATGAAAATCTTCTCCCCTAGCAGAGGTGGAATTTGAAATTATTTTGGTTGGAACACACTTCAAACTGTCTTGCAATTTTAAGCTGAGCATTTTACAGAAAATTGTATGTGTAAGTTCTCATTAAAAATGACAGTTTCTACTCCAGGATCTTTCTTGTATCAAGATAATTTGGACAAGAACTGTGGGTAATACTGTACACCCAAGCCTAGAAATTAAATGAAACTTCCCCCCTCCCCCCCCACCCCC
>NDXB01016115.1:0-32058 GCA_002631895.1 Agapornis roseicollis
GGGGGGGTGTGAAACGTGGTGGTAATGTAAAAAAAAGCTATTCCAGAAAGCTTGCATCTCAGTGCCACTAGAATTTCAAAGAATGGGTAATGCTGGTCTTTTATCTGCAGCCATGAAAAGGAAAAGCAGACAGTTTTTGTAATCAAGAGCTAATCAACTTAGGTACTTCTGTCATACACCATAAAATAAGCTTGATGTTGATAGTTGAAGGCTGGAAGAGGGAACCAGGGACTATTTTCCATCTGAAAGCTGTTCCACTTTTCTGTCTTGTGTGAACTAGACTGAGACAGAGAGAGCTCTTTGCACTGAATGGTTCAATCTGTGGTCTTGAGTTTGAAGCACTTTCTTTATACATTGTCATGTACCACCCAGCTCTCTTACTGTTAAACCTTCCCAGTAAGAGTCTTACTGTGAGAAAAGTGCCTGGCTCCTTGAAAAACAATTAGACAATTCCAAAGTCAATGTCACGAAAAAGTACTTCCTCTAAAACCTATGAAGAAATCGGGCACCAGCATGTGCAATGTAGTCTTAAAAGCAGAATGACAAGATTACAAGGTTAATGGTTTTCCTTTTGACGGGTGTTTTCTGGGTAGGATTCTGACTCCTAGAGAGTTTAGAAAAAAGAAAAAGACAAAATGCAAATAAAAACTACAACAGGCAGCAAAAACCAGACCAGTGAAAAGGAATTTTAAAACAAAATAAACAAGAATTGTGAGAGATGAGAAATAGATATTAAGTAATGCCTAAGAGATGTACAGGAAGTCAGTATCGTTAGGTGTTTTGCTTAATTAGATTCAAGGATGAAGGAATTTACAAAATTGTAGTGCCTTTTTACCTGTTGTTTTGAAAACAAAGTTTTCATGACTATGACAAGAAGAAGAATATGGCTTCCACGTAAAACAGACTTGACCAAGCACTTTGTAAATGTATAAACCATGAATCTCATAAGCTTCTTTGTACAGGACAGGAATGACAATTCACCTATGTACGAAGCAGAACACCAAAACTTATCAACCAAGTGAGCACCTGGTATTCAAATTAGCTAGTATACAATACTGTAACATGCAACCAGACAAGCATTCAGTAGGCCTCCTCGAGATATCACTGTTGAGGCCAGTAGACAGTCAAAGAAACAAAATGCTGCTGTAGTCTACATTATTAGAAAGCCCACCAAAGCAAGATTTCCACAGAAGAAAAATTTTTATTCTGCCTTCTCCTCCCTCCCCCCCTCCTCCCCCCCAAAAAAAGACAATGGAGAATGTCACTAGAATAAGATACATGTTGTGAGAAGGTACAGTATGAAAATATTGTGTTTTCCCTCTAAAGAGAAATCTAACTGTACTCTGCCACTGGCTTCTGCATGTCCAGCTCAGCATAAAGCATGATATTTACAAGGGCCTGAAGTGAGCCTCCTCAGTGACCTGAAATTAGCAGGACTCAGAGTCCAGGGCCCTCAACTCCACTCAAGTCCTGTGCCTAGTATTAATCATTAACCATGCACCACTGAGGGTCTGGAGACAGTCAAGCCTGAGCAACACTGAAGTCATGTATGCACCTCTTGGCCTTACTTCAGCCAGCCTCAGTGCTCACACCCTGTTAAAACCTGGGTTGCCATCAGAAGCTAGGTATTATTCTCATACTGTTACCAAGCAATTTATTACTAATGATGTGTATCTGGCACTGTCTTTCACAACTGAATCTCTTCTTCTATTACCACTTTGCCTGTCATTCACTGTACTGCTACATCTAGCATAAGAACTCTTTGCGAAAACAACCTAATTAATATCATATGTGTAAGATGCCCCACAGACTCCCCTGATGCATTACTATTACAAATCCGTTACTTCTGGGCTGATCCTTCGAGAATCAGATGGTAGTTTACACAAGCATATGTCAAGATTCTAGGGGGAGCAAATTTGCCATACCAAAGAGGAAATCTAAGGAAAAAATGGAGCACAAAGGCATAGCTAGCAAAGACATTCTTGCGGCAATAATTAGTGGTCATCTCTAACACAGGAAGTGTTACACAAAATGTAAAATCTCCAGCTGTGCCAAGTACAAAGAAATATTCCATAGGCAAGTTTTGTACATACATGATTAACTATGTTAGTCCAGGACAGAAGTGTGGATGCACTGGCAGTACCACAGCATACATCTTGCACATCCATACGCTCTACTTCCTTTGTTTTCCTTATTTTCTTTCACATATTTTTACCCCCTTGACTAACCCCTGATTCAACAGGCCCTTCTGCATCACTGAATGTTTTCCAAATCTTTTAAAATACCCCACATGTCTATATCTATCTCTGTACAGGTGTGTATATACACACACATTAGCGGCGCACACAATATTCGCATACCTACAAAGCAACCCTGCGACAACTGCTTCCAAGTGTAGCGATACAATACTACTTCCCCCACCAGATGGCAGTAACTTCAACTTAATATGAACGAGACTGGCTGTCACATGCACAGCAAACAAAGGCGTTCTTCCTATTTTGGGTTTTCTGTAAGAGAGAAATGCTGATTTTTCAACATGTAGAAATATTCCAGTTTCCTTCTATTTAATGACAAATTGAAGGATAATATTTACTACTAACAGCTCAGCGCAACTTTGATCAGTGTATCCTACAAGAGTTTTTTTAAAACTTCTTATCCCTTATAGTTACTTTTTCAGTATTCTGTAATTCTGCAAAATTTGAGAAATATGGGTGTTACTTCCGCTCATTGGTTCTTTCCAGGTATAATTCCCAGACAGAAATTAGTGGGTAACTTTCTAGTGCATAATAAAGTTTTACAATGTTTGATAATAATTAAAATTACTAAATGACTCCAAAGAAGGGGAAAAAAATAGAAAACATCTTGTGTATAAATGTTTGACAAAAACATAAAATGGGCACAGTTCTTAAGAAAAATTAAGAGTATCATCTACAGTAGAAGTCTTGCAGGAAGCACTTTTTATATTACATATATTGCTTTTAATGTGGGAGTTAACAATTGCTTCTATTGGTAAGAGTATGAAAGCTTTTGTCAGCATAGTCCAGGCACTGTAAAAGTAATGCAATCTGTTGAATGCGAACTGCTCTGTAGGATATCCAGCTTTAGGAGTAACTCATCCATAGATTCCAGCCAAAATATTATTGTTTGCCTTTTATTTTTTAACTGCTCCTTAATTTTGAAATAAATTTTCCAGAAGAAAATGTTATACATTATAAAACTAGGACTTCGCTCCTATTCTACTAATATTGGTATTCAGAAAGATCAAGTGGGTTCATAGTCAGCTCTAAGCCAACTGCAAAGATAGTATCAAAAATGCACATTCTTATTAATAAAATACACTCATCTTTCAATAAATTTATGACTACATAACAAGGACAGCTGCTTTCCACTATCCTACAAGCACAGATTCAGATCCTTTTTAGTTCCATGATTTTTAGTTTTTAGGTAGAAAAGCAAAGCAGAGCAAAATTTTATCCAGATATACAAAAGAATAAGTACAGCGATAGAAAGAAAAGACAGTAAAAAGAAAGAAAAAAGCCAAAACCCAGCAAAACCAAAATAACCTGTATTTTATGGACAAACAGATGTTTGAGAGAAAACAAGGACAGCAAAAAATAAACTGATCTTAAACTCATGGAAAAAAAAAAAAAAGAAAGAAAGGAAGGAACCAAGGCGTAACAAAAGATTCATGGTAAAAGGAGGAAACGTAAGCAGGAGGAAAAGAAATTATGCTTGTGAAGCATTTCAAAAGAGAGAGGAGGAAGGTAAAGGAAAGCCAGTGTTGCCACCAAGCTTGGCTTAAGGAGTGCCATCGCGTTGAAGCACAATCTGTGTCATAGAAATGCTAGGCCTCTATTAACTGCTACAGTCAGATTGCTGCTTTTCAAGAAAATGATTATATGACTGCTTTCCATTAATTCAGCATCAAGCAACAAGCCATACTTGTCCTTCACACTTAGGGCTAATATTCCTGGATATGTCACTTTTCATAATCAGTGTCACTCCACAAACCAAACTTTACATGGGTGTGTACTAGATGCCTGTATCCCAAATCAGTGTCATTTGAACAGAAAAAAATCTCTAGATGTATAATTCAAAAGACCTTTTCATTATGTGCAATCTCGGATGTTCTTCCAAAATCTCACATTCACATCAGCTGGAAGTATGAGCAGAATCCAACACAAAAGTTATTCACAACATCTGAAGAAAGAGGAAAAGTAAAGGCAACAAGGAATTTTTAGTGTGAACCTAGCCAGTATGGTTCTAAATGGAGAATGCAAACCTGTGTGCGTAACCACACAATCAAAACCCATCCTTAGTTCAGAAAGCCAAACTAAATGAGTCCTTGTTGAAGCAGCCAGGGTAAGCACAGGGATCCACCGTTCAAAATAGGGTCTCAGGCTGAAGAGATTAGCACAATCCTGCAACATTCAAAGCACCAATAAAGCAAAAGTTAGACAACTGCTTTTTCCTCCAGCTGCAGTGGCAGTGGTAATCCTACAGTCATGTTTAGAAATTCCTGTATATTTTGAAAAGGATATGGGACAAATAGAGGTGAAGGAACAGCAGCAGAAACTGAATATTGGAGAACATATTACAGTGAAAGAGATATCTGATCTGTTTTTGCTGACTTGAACAAAAATGTAGCAGTGATTATAGGAAAACTACTACCATTAATAAGTGCCAGCAGAAAACAATGGCTCAAAGCTGAAGCTAATCTAATTTAAACCAAGTAAAAGATACAATTTTTGACTGTTTCAAGAATTATTCACTCTTGCTATGAAGATAAATAGCGGATTAAGTAAAAGATAAATCTTTTCCTGCCTCAAAGATAAAATACAAGAGAGTAACAGCACACAATCCAAAATTTAGAGTTCAAACTACATGTTCCAACAGCACATTCTGATTTGAAACCCTACCGCTCTTCATGAAAGTGTGAAAAAATATAGTTCAAATCACACCAAGGTGGTCCCAGCCTTCCCACAAGGTAGAGGGTTATGATTTAACCTTCCAGTGGGGCTGGAGCTGGGGCTGTAGGTGCCGGCCACCACAGTGAGACTGGCCCTGCCTCCCTCACAGCAGGGCTCTGCCAGGCCTTGCTGCCTGAGGGACACCCACCTGGTCATGGCCAGTGCTGGGCAGGGCTGTCCTAATTGCCACCTATGGCCAGCCCACATCCCAGCACCCCTACACTGTGAGGATAAGCACCATGACTGCATTCCTTGGAAACCATTTCATATCCAAAGGTAGGGTCTGCTAACTGTCCCAGGAAAGATACCACGAGATGGAGAGTTGAAGAACTGCTCATAGTACTATGTTACAGAGATTGATCATGGTGACCTGGTACCCAAAACTTTGGGTAATAGTCTCAGGGCTTACCTGCATTTGTGAAGAGGCAAAAAAAGTCCTGCTGTGAAACGGAAAGGCAGCTGTACACCTGGAAGAGACACAGCGCATCAGAACAAGGACACAGGACTCCCACAATGAACCAGATGAATCTCTGAGTTTCACTTGGTTATATTAAAATTCACCCCATTTCAAAGAAAGACATAATGCTATATGCCATAATTACAAAATATACAGACCAAAAAAAGAGGATTTTTTTTTTTTTCCAAGGCTTAATGAACTTCACCTAGTTAACAAAGTTACAGGAATTGTCACATACTGGCAGCTTAAACAACAAAATAAGCTAGTACCAGAGGGCAGAGTGCCTGAGGCCTTGCTCACTGGACTTAGTCTATCCAAACAGGAAACCAGCATGTGCCCTGCCCCCAGACCTTCCTTTTCCAAGGGCTGCAGTGGGCACAGGCAGGAAACAGGCTACAGAGGAAGTGAGGTGCTTTACCCCCCTGCCATCTTCTCTTTTGCAGCCCCCACAGCCTTTCAGCACCTTGCAAACTGGGGCCACTCTCTTGCTGCCTCCACATTCAATTGTGTGCTGACCTATGTATGCAAATAAAGTAATGATATTATTGCTTCCATTATTTTTATAAAGTGGCAACCAATTCCACTCTTTAGACTAAATTTTAGCACCTGAAAATGATTTTTGCCTTTTGCAGATTGGTAGAAAATGTATAGCTTGAATTTATGCCCCAAACCTACAAGTTTGTACTAACATCTTCACAGCAGAGGCAAGTCATGTTTAGTAGAATTTATTAGTAAAAGTATTACTCCATAATCACATTTTTAGTACAATAAATATAGTACCAGATGAAAAAGCATGTAGCAGAAACATTGTTCTGGCAAAAGATGCTTAGTTTATGCAGTAAGGAATCCTCTGAGCTGTTATCACACATACTGCCTTTAATTAACTTGGCGTTTTTCAAGAAGTAGGATAAGTTAATAAACTGTTGTTACATGCAGCAAATGCACAGGAGTTTTAAATGAGGAACCCTTCAGTTTCTGTGTGCTCAATTAGTATTAATTACAAGTTTAAAAACACCACAACATATTCACATTGATAATATAGGCATATCTACAGCATAATTACTGTCGCTTCAATAAGTGCACTCATGCATACACATCCTGCTCAAGGATCAAAGTGGTGGCATATCAAGTCCAGGCTCCTGCAATTAGAGGCAACCGTGTTTCACATTCCCTTTCATAAATGTGTCATTTTCCACCTTGCAAACAGTTAGATGTGTGTGAAAAACCAAAACCTGGTCACCTTATTATAAGGCTTCCCAGAAAACTACTCCTTTGATGGTTAGAAATCACCTGAAAGGTCTAAATTAATACATTTTAAAATGGCAAAAACCTCAGTTACAGACACATGAAACTGGTGTCTCAATCATTTTGGATGAAATTCAGCTTACTTAATTTTAAGCAGCACCACTAACTTAGTTACCCCAGGCCCTTTTTACCATTAGAGAGACACTTTACAGCATGATTCATCTGATCTGTTTTTAGGGATTCTGACTGGATGAAATCTGTTGTGCCCTAAAAATACTCTTCACTGACCACATCTAAACAAATACTTCTGTTGGACAGAGCAGCTTATTTTGTCATTTATTAATATAATCATCTCCTTCACTTCTTTTTTAAAAATCATATCAGATAATACCAGAAGTAATCATAACCACAGATAAAACTCTGTTTTCAGACATCCATCCTGTTTTGATTTCTTACACTCTCCCAAGTTGTGACATTTTCTCCGGATTATTCCAAATTGACAATACTTTTGAACTGCATATTGAAAATGGCTCTTCTAGCACATCTTTAAAACCCACAGTAACTAGAGGTAGCACACTTAAAATCAGAAGGAAGTCAATACTCTCCCTCACCTCCATAGACTAATCAATGCAGTATGGTCTAACAGTGGATTAATACTTAAAATTGACTGCTTCTGAATATTAAGAATTTACTTTAAATCATCCAAATATGAGCTATACAATGGAGAAATTGTTACCACTATACCATTGTTTCATTGTTTTGTGATGGAGTGCTGGTACAGATAAATAGGTTTATCACAGAGGTTTTGGAGCAAGTAATAGGTTGGACTGAATATCATGGGTGCTTTGGTTTTGGCTAATATACACTCATGAAGGTTTTCTTTATGTCTCCCCAATCCTGTTTACATATGAGCATATGAACAATTCTTCATGTGGTGAAAGTGTTTAGACAAAATTCCTTACGACAGGGGATACCTGGGGAAAGTTTCTATCCAAACTAAATACAAATTACAGAATATTTGGAAGATTACAGACCACACAAATATGAACAATTCAAACTCATGTTATTTGCTACAGCAGAAGTCATTATGAATTCTTTTCATCCTACTTAGTGCTCAGAAACCAAAACTCAGAAATGAAAGCACCTAACTTCAATCCCTGAACCACAATACCAAAAGTATAAACACTTCCACATAATTCAGGCTGAAGGACAAATTCATGTACAGAAGGTCACAAAACAGATACTGAAGGTTACAGGTGGGAATATTCCCTCTAACATCACAAATCCAAAAATGATGGATGCCTAGGGAGTATAAGTGAAATGGACCACAGGAAGCAGAGGCCCATGTGCTCTCCCTAAAATGCATGCCCTACTGCCACTGCCACAGAATAAGTACCAGGATAGACAGACCACTAGCCTGGCCCACAAGAGTATTTCTTGAATTATCTTGTTCCATGAAAAAAAAAAACAAAAACAACCCAAAACATAAAGACTCTAATTTGAGGAAACTCAAATAAGATTGTGGGGAAAAGGTATCTGTTTAACACTGTTGAACACTGAAGCCTAGAAGTGGGATCACCTAGTCAGAAATACGGAATTAAGAAATACCATTAGGGTTCTCACACAACACCCAAAATCCTAGTCAGAGTAGGATCAAAAGTATGCCATTTCACAGAAATATGAAAAATCTTTTTCAGGATGTAATTGCAAGTTATTTTATTTTTTTTAATGTCAGACTATCAGCCGTCATACCCCCATAAACCAAAAATGTCCAGATTTTCCATTCTCTACAAAAATTCTATTTTCTTAGGTCAGAGCTCTCATAGACATGCCCTTGACAGTGCCATTTGTTAAGCACAGATGCTGACCTTTTCAAAGGTTCTCTTTTTTGAAATGACTGTTCTTGTTTTGCATTCTGCTATGTATTCTTTCAGATACTGCTAAGTGCAAACTTCTCATGCTTGCCCTAGTTTGCAAAGTTCTTTGCTCATGAATCTACAAGTACTGCAAGATTTCTTTGGAATGCTTTCTTGTCAGTGATGTAAAACTTCCAGAGCTCTTCTACAGACACAGACACAGGGGAAATTTCCACCCCTGTTTCTGAAACAAGTTGCAATAATTCTAAAAAAGGCATATCTGTATAAAAGATAGCCAATTCTCTCTTTGATGACTATCTCTTTGGAAGAAATAAAATAATAAAAAATTTAGTCACTCCTCAGATTGCACAATACGTTAAAGCCAAGACCAGCAGTAGCTTAGACACTGGTTGGTCCCTTGTAAGTCTGGCTTAATTTTCCATTAAGTCATAGAATAGCCATTATCTAACATACAAGAGGCAAATAATGAGAAAAGGGCATGTTTTACATAAAAGAAGGGTCTCTGTGATGCTCTCCTGAAAACATTAGGGAGGCAAAAGCAACCATTTTTTGAGGAAAACTTGCCTTCTACATTAGGATGATACATCTTCTCACAGCCCAGAAAGCCAATCACATCCTGGGCTACGTCAAAAGAAGCATGACCAGCTAGTTGAGGAAGGTGACTATCTCTGCTCCACTCTCATGAGACCCCACCTGGAATTCTGCATCCAGCTCTGGGGCCCTCAGCACAAGAAAGACATAGACCTGTTAAAGTGGGTGCAGAGGAGGGCCATGAAAGTTATCAGAATGATGCACCACCTCTCCTATAAAGAAAGACAGAGTTGGAGTTGTTTAGCCTGGAGAAAAGAAGGCTGTGATGAGACTTTATTTGTGGCTTTTCACTACTTGAAGAGGTTTGTAAGAAAGATGGCAAGAGACTTTTTACCAGGACCTGTAGTTACAGGACAAAGGGGAAATGGTTTTAAAAAGAAAGGGGATAGATTTAGATTAGATACAAATAAGACTGACTGGCTCTTTGCAGGAAATATTTTGCCATGGGATCTTATCACAGATTGTAATCTTAAATTAGTCATGGTCTACACAAGGATTAAGCTGTTAATGTTGTCATTCTGTATGTCTGCTAAAACACTACAAGAAATATCAGGTCCTTTTGGATTAACATTTCAATAATGCTGAAGCTTCCTTTTCTATAAACAGAAGATAAGCATTAAAGAGACTTCTGCTTATGAATATCAGAGGCTTAGAAAATGACATTAGTGAAATGAACTTCATATATTTCACATGTTCCTGGAATCAGAGTAACTTCCATTTCAAGGATGAAACATCCTCAAACTGTGCCATTGAGTGATAAAATATGTCTTTCTGGTCATTTGATTCAGAGTTCATCCTGCATCTGTTATTCAAATTCAAAGTGTTTGGAAGGAGTCTAGCATAAGGGGCAAGGACTTAAATAGACTTTCTAAGGCTTTTTGTAGTGGTGATTATAGACCAAGGAGAATATCCAAGAGCCAGAGAGACTTAATTTGTTTTATATTTTAAATTGAAGCTGATGCTGTTAATCATTCCCAAGTTTATAACAAAACAAAACCACATACAGTACCTAAAGTGGAAAACTGCAGCTGTTACTTGGCCTAACTCATCTATTGGGTACCACAGTTTTAGGGGAAAACCTCAAAATTCTACCAAATTTCAAACAACAGTCTTAAGCTTTGGTGATTCTTTGCTAAATGAGCTTCTCCAAGTCATTGTTCTTAGCAAGTCCACAGTGAGGAACATTCTCTGTCAATAAGGAGATGTAGAAAAGGTGATCCTTGAGAAGCAAACTAGAGGATTTTTGGTTGGGATTAAAGCTGGGTAGCACGTTTAGAAACCTGGAATTATAAAAGTATCTTTGCATTGAAATTTGAGGTAATGATAATTCCTTGTTTCACTAGTCTAAAGCCTGAGTTCTCTTGTTGTTTTTACTGCCTTTACTTTATCCACTAGATTATTAGGTTGTGCAAGATGATAAACTCCTGTCCTTCAAATGATGATTTACAACATTGTTGCATATCATAATAAAGTGCCAGTGTTCAAATTGCTTAAAGATGATGCCAAAGAAGTGCAGAACCTTCATATTCACTGTGCAAGAGGATCATGGTCTCTTCGGGGTATTTGCTTTGTTTTGGTTCAGTATACTATGAAAGAGCTGACACTTTTTTTTCCATTGAGGCTTACCTGGGTGACTCAAATTAAGAGATTTGGTGAAATAAGTAACTGTTATAAAATCCTTTTCTCAATTGCTAGAGCTTTTGTAAGCTGGATGTTCCACATTGGTTCAGCTATCTTATTACAACATAAAATAAAAAATGCATAGTATAAAAAAAGAAGTCCTCCTCCTCCCTGTCTTCAGAACCACTGATGCACTCCCTTTGTTCAGAGAAGCTGAACTGGCTTCTATATCGCCATGGAGGTTAGAAGATAATGTCACTTCTTGAGGCCCTAAGAGCCCTAGTATTCAAGTGAATAACATTTAGATGATTTGCTCCTTCATCAAACTGAAGAGCTTGAAGGGGAAAAGTAAAGAGAAATATCTATCTAATGCTCATCACTGATTTTAACAGAGTAAAATGCCTTCAACTGGCAGCCTGAACCTCAGTTTGAACTAACTAGGCACAAAGCTGGTACATTGCTGAAACAACAACCCAGTATAACCCAATGTTTTTTCAGAACTTTGGTGTCAACAACAGAAGAGGGCCAGAAGTGTATGTACTTTGGGGCAACACATCAACACATGATAAAATCCACCCTAAAGCGACAACAGAAATAAAACTGAATGGTTTCACAAATGTATTTTCAGTGTTAGTAGAGATGCAACTTTTCCCTTCACTACCAAGACTTATCCATCTTTCATTGCGATGCTCTGTCCTCAGCTCCTCACAAGAGAAGGCTAATTATTTAAGAAAGCTCATGAATGTTTTTAAAATCAGGTCCTCCTTTGGTACACTGCACAGAATCCAGAGATGACTTTCTTATCAATTACATTAAAACAAACAAGAAGGAAGCCTTGTGTTTTAAAAAAATCTTCCTTCCAGGAGCAAATCTTTCTCTCCCCCACCTTTTTATTTTTTTTATTAAAACGTAACATGTTATTATCATGAGAATAAGTGATTACGGCCATTGCATTGCTGAATTTCAAGTACTGTTTGGATATCAAATGCAACAGCACTGTGTTTTGCATGGCTTATGCCACACATGTAAGATTAAGTGCTTAATATTTAAATTCATTGTTGAAGGAAACAAGCAAAAATTAAGAGAATCTCACAGTCTAAATACAGCTTAAGGCACAGCACTTCCACATGGTGTATGAATTTCTGAACTACTGTCATTGACATCATTAACGTGCATCTGTAGTTCAGCAGGAATACCAAAATGTCCTATTACATGTAACAGCCTACACAAAAGATCAGCAAATGGATTTTTCTCTTAAACTAATGGGACTAGGTAATGGACCTTCTGGAGGAAAGATACATTTTGCAATCGTGTTAAAGACTATCTGAAAACTGAATTAATATGCAGGACATATATTATCCAGAATGAATTCAATGAATCTAGAGCATAACCATTTTAAGATAATGGTCTTCCTACTTTTGCTATTAATATTTAATTGCTTGTATTTCATGTTTATATTGCCTTATGCATTTTTTTTATTTTCTTAGATAATTGTCCCTTGTGTGCAGGGTAGGCCAAGGACTTTTGCAAACAAAACAAAACAAAACAAACAAACAAAAAACCTAAACAAAACCAACCAACCAAACGAAATTGCACCAAAAAAGACCCAAAACAAAACAAAACAAAACAAGAAATGATCACTATTTAGAGGCAACTTATTTAGAACTGGTTCACATACATACTCTCATTTCAAATATGCAGTCTCCAGTATGAAGTTAAGTTAAACTATCCTATAGATCAACAGAACTTCAGAACACGCCCTGGGAAACTACTCCCTTTGATACACTCATAAATACTAATTGCATCTACAGGATTGCAATACAGAATCTACCAAGAATCTCAGGACCCTGCAGTTATTAAAGAACAGCAAAAAATACTCAGACAAATGACCAGAGTAATTATTATTGTTCCTGAAACTTCAAACTCTGTCCAACAATTCTCCCCTCTTTTTCTCCCCCCCATCCCATTTTTAACAACAACATTTGGAATGAAATTAATCTCATATTGATCATAAGAACACAAAAGCTATAGCTTGTGTAGCTTAACAGAACATATAGGAAGTACGTAACAGAAGCTACTGGTCCTAAAGCAAAAGTTTTAACAGTAATGTTCTAAAAAAAGTAGGAAACCATCAAAATTTCAAACCACCATAAACAGTTAAAATTTCACAGAACAGATTTAGTAAATACAATTAATAAAACAGGCACATTTATGCTGGAGCAAATACACTACACATTTTCATTTTTCAAGTGGAAATGTAATACACTGCAGCTAAAGGAATAACAAAGCAAAAAGAAACAAAGTACAAACATAACAATTCTCAAAGGTTAATGGTTACATCATGGGCTTATAGTCACTGATCACATTTTTACTGCTTATAGCTTGCAGATAACATTTTTCTTTTCCCCTCCTTGAAGAAAGTAAGACTATTATGTCCTGACTTCTGTGGGCATTGTTAATTATCTAACCTAGGAGTGCAAATCTTTAAAATTAGTATTGTAGAGCTAGAAAAGGAAGAAAAATAACTGACAAAACATTGGAACAAAAAGTTATTGCAGAGACATAGAAATTCATTACTTTCATGCTCTGTCAAACTTATAATAATATGCACTTAGAAAGAAAAGCAAAATCTTATTTTAAATGGCATTTGTTAAAGCTACGCTAACAAAAGGATTTGTGGCCCTGTCATGAAAAAACATTGACCCTTGACCTTTTTTCAGTTTAGAAAAGGAGAACAGCCAGAATCTTGTGTATCAAACAAATGTTTGCTTTTTATAAACGTTCTCCCAATTTTCCTAGCTTGCTGCAAAAGTGGAGAAGACAAAAAAATAAAACCAGAAAAGAAGCAGCAGCAAATGCTCCCAACACAAGGCTCGATTCTGAAACAGTGCAAGGCTGCTTCTAAACAGTCATGTGACTTTTTTTTGCTAGCAGCCATGTGCTCGCGTATCATTTTACTCTGAAATAACTCTGCGGATTTCAGCTCAACCTGCCTTTGCTTATAATGCATGACATAGCCTGTGAGGGAGCCTGAGAACCGTCCCTCTTCAAAAGCAAGGTTCCCATGCTTGGCCTGTAACCATGGAAGCAGATGCCTTTTTTGCTTACCCCTGCTTACCTCTTTGCAGCCACGAGCTGCTCCCTATTGTTAAAAGGGGTACGCCTTGATTTTTCTTCATCGTGACTGAACTTGCCTCTTCTTCAAAGGGCATGATGCTGCAGGTCATTGGTCTAGACTGCTTGCACGGTCCAGAGAACAGCCTTGATGTAACCCTTGCTCCGTCTGTGCCACACCACCAGCCGTGCGACTGCAGACTGTAGGGGGACATCGGAGATCTGTATTTGAAAAGAAGTCCGTCCGATTTTGCCATTGTGCCTTTTCAGTCATCGATCGAATGAATATCGAACCTTCTGTCGTTGCATGTGTGAAATAGATAGCTTAGCAAGCACTTTTGTGCCCAAACCTGTGCAGTGGGCCAAACTCTCTTCCTTTATTTACAAGTATTATTGTTTTTTGTAGAATAGCAATTTTTTAGGCACTTTAAGAACAGTGTCCTAAGGTTAGATCAGCCTCAGAACAGAATCTCTTTGTTGTGATCTGCTTGATTTAGCACTTTTTTTTTTTTTTTTTTTTTTTTTAATGTTCTTTCCCACTTGAATATCAGCCCTCTTAAAGTACAAGGGAGGCTCGTTTTGAATCCGTATGAATAGCCCAGAATCGTGAGAGGTTTCAAAACAAGAAACCGACTGGAGGTTTGCTTCCTNTTTTTTTTTTTTTTTTTTTTTTTTTTAAGGTGCTTTCCCACTTGAATATCAGCCCTCTTAAAGTACAAGGGAGGCTCGTTTTGAATCCGTATGAATAGCCCAGAATCGTGAGAGGTTTCAAAACAAGAAACCGACTGGAGGTTTGCTTCCTTAAGGCTTTAAAAATAACAGGGGGTGGGGGGAAATGAACTTGGAAAGCTTGTAAGGTAAATTCAAAAAAAAAAGAAAAAATCCAGCAAACAGGATACATTATTTTGATATATAAATGAAGTAGATGGTTGTAAGAAAAGACAGATATTGTAATAGATAAAATAACCAGATAGTGGTGGCTAAAAATCTAAAGGAATCCCATCTCCTTTTTTCCCCCTCTATGTGCAAAGACAAATAACTTGGAAATTTAACATCTGATAATGGGAGCACTAAAATAATTTTTACTTTTCTCTACTACTGCACAAATATTTCTAATGCACAAATATGGCCAGCTTGGGTTTGGGTTTTTTTTTTTAAATGTATTTCATTTTTTAAAAAAACACACAGATAAATGTCCAAACCATAGCAGGAGACTATGAAAATTATGCTAAGCCACTGAGAAAACATAGCTGAAGTGTTCCATCGAAGAGTTCAACAGAACTCTTGGAGTTTCAGGGCTGAGTGAAGAAAATTGTGCTGTAACACCTTCAAATAAAAAAAGACAGAACTGTAGCTAACACGGAAAATGACACATTCCTGAAACTGGTCGGTAAGCAAGTTTTTACTCTTCTTTAACAGAACAGCAAACTCTGACCACTGTCTGTCAAAAAACAATAACCTAGTAAAATCCAACAGCACCTACTCCTCGTAAAATATGCCTGTCTCTACTCTGTTCTAACAAAACTCAGAACATCAGAAAGGGTTTATATATTCTTCAGGGTGTTGCTTACCCAGCATTGTCTGTATATGACATCAGTATATATATTTTTGAGATACCACTATCTCATACTTCAGGGCATACCTATTTTCTCTAATTGCCGCAGGCAAAGGGGAGGTGCACTAAAGAATAAAGAAGGTTATTGTGACAGATGAAACATAATTCACAATGAGTACTCTTTTTATCCAGGCTTAAGTAGCAGAGGATTACTCCAAGCTGAATTTTAGGGGAGTATGCATGATCTGATTTAATAATCTGAGGACAGGCCACAAGCTGAAAGGCAATGTAAACTAATTATGCTTTTTCTGATTGTTTGGGGGGTTTTGTTGTTGGGGTTTCCCCCCTTCCCCCTTTCATGGAAGTAGAAGAAATGTTAACGTGAAGAGGGTCTGAAGAAACATGGGGAAAAGTAAGAAATGCTGAGAAATAAAAGTTGGGATTTTCTGGACTGGATATTGACAAATGTTTATTCTGTATTTCTGCTTCATGACACGTAAATAAGATCATGCTATTTCTTCAACAAATATGCTCTGTGAAAGTAGGTAAACTAATTTTAATACACTTACTGAACTTGTATTGCTTCGGAGAAATTACACTTACTGAACTTGTATTGCTTCAGGGAAATTCATACTTGAATCTTCTATAAATGCTGCATGATAACAAGTCTAGGTGTAGATAACTGACAGTAAAATAAGTTTCTGCTAAACATGTGTGCATTATTTTTCTGAGTCACTGCTTTAATATTTAGACCATAAATAGGTAAGTTTGCATGTGTATTTTATGCTTGTTTCCTTATGGTGTGCTTTGGAAAATATTTGCTTAGCATAAATTAGTTTATTTCATTCTGAAAATATTTATTTTTTTTATTATTTCAGTTTTCATCTAACAAGCATTTTTTTTATGATCTAAAATTGCATTCAGAATGTCTCAACATGTGTAGCTGGTTACCCTGCAGAAACTGCTAAGATACTGGGCAAAAGGAGTAAAAGCATCTAATTTTTTCTGTAGAAATGTTAATCTAGATTAACTGCTTTTTTAAGCAATAGGTAGCTTTTTAAAAATCCATTTTAATGCACGTGCTAATAAAGCAATAATTGATCTTCTCAAAGAATGCTTCTATACATTTTCTATAATTTAGTATTTAAAATAAAAACATTTTTAGATCCAGATTCTAAACATCTTTTGTAGGTATTCATCATGCTTGAAAATCACAGACAAACCTGACAAGCCATGAGTTTAATATTTGCTTTCATATATTTAGGATTTTTTAATTACATAAACTGCTCGGTAGTCAGAGCTAATAAAACTGTGCTGCTAATTGAAAATAAATTATTAGTAGGGGTTAGTTCATACTGTTAAGATTTTGGACTGGAGTATAAAATAAAGATTAATTAGAACAGACTTTCTGTTATTCAAATGCTGCAGTATATAAGACCATCTAAGACTATTCCACAACTTAATACCAAATCTTACATAAATGAATGGCAAGTAAACAGCATAATAATATGCATGTGAAATTATAATTATTATTTACATTTTCTAAACAAAAAGTGAACACTGATTTTTTTCTTTTTAAAAGCAAGCACAAACCCAATGTAATTATTTCATAAACAACATACGCAATTAGTTAGGTTTTGGTAAACAATCAGTACACATTAAGCACACCTCGATGCTATACTTTTAAAGAATGAACAGTCAGAAAGCATATCAAAATACAATAAGTAAACTGCTAGATTGAAAGCATACATTTTAATATTTTATTTTGCAAAGGGAGCAGCAGCCAAAAGACCATTCTAACCACCTGACAAATAGCAACAAACAACAGCTCACGAGTCAAAATATTTATTAGGGTGTCATGTCAGTGTACAGGCTAGCATATGTACCAAGGAGAAATTATTCTATTATCTTCAGCTGAGTGAAGTAGTAATGGTGAACATAAAGATTTATAAATACATGTAGAAATGAGAATGGTTCTTTCAAATCATACAGCCATTTAATTTTCATTGATCATTTGAAAATATATCCAAAAGTGTAAAATACAAGATACTTTAATTCCTGTGACAATTCTTATCCAAATGTTATTGTTTCTATGTCACACTGGACTCGGCATCCTCCATAAAGTTTCTTAGTAGGAAATACATACTTTAGCATTTGTTTAAGTCTTCAAGTGGCATTTTAGCTACACGAAATGACATTAGTTTAAGCAATATCTTCTAATAATAAACTTTCATACAATGTATATTTTAGGGATATTTATACTGGTAGACTGGTTTTGTTCTCTTTAAAATTAGTTTGAAGTAGAATTTCTTGTTGACATTATGGCACATGAAACTTTAAGATGAAGATTGTCTTTGGAAAAGTAGAGAAAAGAGAGCATCTTAGATCATGCCTGTGTGCAACGAAGTACACGTCTCTTAAGATGAACAAACCATGCTTTAATAATGAATCAAATGGCGAACACTCATATCTTTTACAAATCTAAATATGTTAATATTACATGTTCTTTTAATACTTTTTTGTGAAACATACATCAGGCAGGCTGACTGTATATCAAGTTCATGACATTGTTTCTAATAGCCAGTGTTAAGGGTGGTTTTTAAAGAGAAGAAGGAAAAAAATTCTCTTCCCCCTCCCCTACAAACAGCTTAACAGCTTTGATTTTAAGCAATTCTTAACATGTAGGTATAGCTGTCTCATCTCATACCCTATAAAGCTTTTAAAGCTGTGAATGAAATTAAGGTCTGTAATATTTGGGGAGCTACAAATAATACAGCAGCTCAGAAGACAACACAGGGAATGTAAGAAAACTCAGACTTTGATTCTATATGACAAGTTGGATAGGAGTCAAAGCTGCCACATGTGGTGTGAAAAAATGCCACCCCAGTGTGAACAAAGGGTTTAAAATGGAGTCAAGAAGCGTGCAAGCTCAATGTCTAAGCTTTTCCTGTGAATTGTACTGCCACAACCTGCAGGATATCAAGTGGGCTGGGAAGAATAGAGTGCCTTTGGAAGCTACAATGGAGTAGCGGTGGCCGTCAGTGCGTTAGGGCTTCTATTGTTTTGGTCGTCTTGTTTGTGCATCGTTACAATGCACAGCATTACTTCAGCAAGAAATTAAACTCTAAGCAACAAAAATAAACTCACAAAATTCACCAAGAACCTGATGAATGTAGTAATTCTGGTCTTTCTTATTGTAGTCCTAGTTTACAGCTTAATGAGAATTTACCAGCTGGATTATTCATTTTACCAGGGCCTGGACCACAGTCTCACACATACAAAATACAGAGTAATAAACATTGCTCATAAATATGTCTATGGTCTTTTACTTAGATAATAGTTGCAATAATATAAACATTCACTGGGGTTTATTCTAATAGAAAATGCTGTACGTTATTTCAGTCAACAGCTTTTCTCCTTTTATTACAATGTAATGCAATTGATCTACATATTCAGTTCAGAAAACACTAATTTTTAGAATTATTCTATGAAAGTGTGCAGTGCAACCCAAAAATATATGGGTCGTACATTCAGGAAGATGCTGTGTTAATAATATCTAACAGTGAAGGTACTGAAAATCATAAATAGTCTACCTAGATAAAGAAAAATGCTATGTAGTCAAAGCACAAGGAATAAGAAAGAAAACAGCTAAATACATTTACCCAGAAGATGCAAACAGTAGAAAGTACAAGTTCCTCAAAGAGAAAATGCAATACAGTTATTAGAATTCCCAAACAAAATCAATTAAAATCCAAAGAAGCAGGCCCACAAAACCCAATAAACAGTAAATTTTCTAAGAATTAAGGAAACCTTCTGATTTCCTATATTACATTTTTTATGAAGGATTAGGTCAAAAGCCACTGTTTTTTAGTATATGAATGCAGGTCAAGACAAGAACATTTTTCTATTTACTCTGTGTAACTCTGTATAGAAATCAATCTGTTACTTTCATTACAACCACACAATCAATTCCATTTAAAGTACAACGGAACAGCCAAGTCCAAGGACAATATGGATAACTGAAAATCCTTCATAATATCTACAGAATTTATTCAGTATGACTGGGATGACTTTTCTTCTCATTAATATGCAACAAGATTTCACAAATGAACTTATCCTGGCTTCTCCTGGTTTTAGTTCCCAGCACAAACCAAAAAAAAAAGCACATGTTAATTTACTGGTAATAGTACCAATGTGTAAGTATTGCTCTTCAGTAAATAACACAAATCATCTATTAAAGAACGATTTTATGGAGAGAAATGTCTAAGTCATGCTGAGAAATGATTATTTCCACAACTGTAATAAGACAGGACTACATGCTAGATAAACCATATGACATACATACATGCAGATGCACATGATGAATTTAGATAATGTACTTTAGCAGTCTGCCTTAAAAGGCTGTATTTTATAAACTTACAGATATTTGTAACTATGCCACTTTCAATTTTTTGTTCCTCACAATGCTATTCTGAGATTCCTAAAGGACGCACAGCCAAGGTATTTACAAACTGTAAAAATATAATCAATGTCTCTCCCTGCACACCAAGAATTTGGTATGATCAGCTGAACAGATGTAATTTGGCCATTTTTATAATGTTTTAAATATTCAGGATTACTTTTATAGTCCTAGTTCAACACACTAAAATCCAGGCATAATATCAGATTTTAAAACAGTAAACCCCCAAACTCTACTTTTATTTATGGTATGTTTATGGTTGGTTTATTTTATGTATGGTTTATTTTACTGGTTTGATTTTGTTCCAAACCTATTTTCTTAACTTATTTTCTCTGCATCTTAGTATCTGTAGGGATTTTTTAATATTTTTTCTTTCAGCCTGCCTGTCAAATGAATATTGTTGTAAATGAACAGAATAGAATGAAAGATGTTCTATTTAGAGATTTCAGCTGGCTGTGATTTTCAAGTAAAAACCTTATCTTGAATATTCTTAGTATTTGTTCTTTATTTGTTCTTGTCCTGGGTTTATTGATCACTTTGTTCAACTACATGCTTCCCTCCCCCACAACATATTAGAGAAAATGAAAAATGTATCTTGGAATATTGCTCCAGAACTTGCAGTCAGATGTCTGCTAGCAGCACTTGAGGATGTGTTTCGATGTCCCTGGTTTCACCAGCTTTGATAATTTGAAATGTCTCTGATATGAAAACTCTGCATGTTTCTTAGGGTGCCATCTCCTTTTTAATCCAGTGTCTGCTTTTGAGGTCAGTCTTAAATTGCTGTTTCTGCCAAGTGGTCAACCAATTAGCAGTATCCTCTCTTGGCTAACAAGACAGCATGCACACATGCACATACGTATGTGTATAAGTACGTATGTGTTTACTTGCCACTGCTTCCATCACCTCATTTTTCCCCACCTCCTGAACCTGTTTATTTTCTCTCTCCTGCCTGTCTGCCAGCAGCAGTGATGAAGAATCCCCCAAAATCAGCATCTCCACACATGTCCACACCAGGGGTACCTTAACCTTGTGAATGGGGTGCAGGAATTAACAGATCAATTCCATACTGGCAGGAGTAGGCCTGACTCAGGCCTCGAGAAGATGAAGCTGGACTGTCTGGAACAATTGCATTACACATAAGATGTAATATCTGTAAGTGAGATAGCAGGGATACTGTTGAGAGAGAAAAATTCACTTTCCCAGAACATTTGCCATCTATTCAGATGTTAAACAACTAAAATGTGGGCACCACAGAGGTTAAGCTTGCCAGCTGAGAGCAGAACATAGAGCTACCCAGCAGCAGTCCTTGCCTCCATCTAACCACCACATCAGCTTAGGGAGTTGCAACGCTGATTTTACCAGCAATCTGCCCCCAGGGGCTATTTTAAGACTGTTCCAGACCCATCTGCAAAGCTGGCCCCAGAGAGCAAGCTCAGATCTGTTTGAAATGTTACAGACTGGCTACATAATACAGTTCAGAGCCCACAAATAAGCAATATAAGGGATCCTCAACCCTGCATGCATTTTGGTGGCAGTACAGTTGAATGATTTCTCAGGAAAAAGTAAAGTCCATTTTTTAGACCAGAGTTGCCTTTCTTTGCAGAAGGAAAACACAATATCTTTATTTATTATTAGAAGGAAACAACCCCAACCCCCCCAAATTTTCAACTGCCTAAATCAAAAAACAGGTTTTTCCCTGCCTAAAATGCATGCCAGTCAGTAAGCACTTCCATAATTAGCTCCTACCTCACTTACACCAATAGATATTCCTTATGGCAGTTCCTACTGCCATCTCCCAAAGCCTGCTGGATCTACATGAGCCTCTCAGGCCGTTCAAGGTAACAAAAAGCAAATCGACACAGGCAGGGTAACACATAGATAAAACAAAGCCCAACAGACTATTCCCAGGTCACAAACTACTACCAAGCAGCTGCTTCAAAGCCCTTGTTTGTGGCTGAAGCTCTGTCAGTGTGATACTGACAATGCTCAGATCCCCTGATGTACTGACAATGCTCAGGTCCCCTGATGCCCCAGAGCAACTTAGGTGTTACTTCCTTACCCTTTGCCTGTCCCCTGAAGAAGATGGTTGGAGAAATCACTCAGAAAAAGTACTGGGAAAGGTAAATATCACCATACTCTTCTGCTACAGTCCTTCCTGAGCATTTACTAACCACACAAGGTAGTAAAGGCAATTCACTTTTTCCTATGTGAAAGTGCTGGAGGTCATCACTGGTACAAGGGTCAAAATGACTCTGATTTCTTGCCACAAAATGTTAAGTACAACAGGAACAGCACTGATGCAAAGCACACACACCAGTCTTCAACCATCCTGTGATTCTCAGGAATGAAAAACCAAGAGTAACATGAGAGTGTTCTCTGCTTGGAGAGAACTTTTACTGCTTTCCTTAATTTGTAAATCCCTTTCTGTGGGTTTATTTTAGTACCTTCATTCTATTTGAGCATAGCTTATTATGATTCAATTTCCTCCTTTCTTTTTTTTTAAACAAAGGATGGAAAAGAAAAATAAATCTCTCATGCTCTCAGCATATAACAGTTGATATAATAGACTGAAATGGCTCCTTCTAATCACTTGGGGATTTTTAAGTGCATTTTATTGACATGATAAGCCATTATGAGTCCTCCAGATTTGTTACAGTTTACCATATCAAGGCTTATGGTTTTAAGTAATATTCCTAATATGCATTCACAGCATCCACTTCAACAGCTTCTTTAATCTCAATTAAATACCATTAAAGATATGTATGGTACCTATGTATAAGTAGCACTAGAACAGTATTTGTATGCACTAGTAACCAAGTAATGTCAGAGTGGTTCAATTGCCTTCCATCTCATCGCATATCAAGTGCAAGTTCCTATGCACTAGTAACCAAGTAATGTCAGAATGGCTCAATTGCCTTCCATCGCATACCAGTGCAAGTTCCTATGCAAAGGTAACATTGTCCAGTGGAATTATGGGGGACAAAAGTTTCTGGTGGTAGTTTTTTTGCTAGGATTTCTTTTCGTTAAGTTAGGCATTACAATGAGATCACTTCTGCCAATAACTAGCAGGTGTCTGAGCAGAACTTAAAATCTCTTGCTATATCCCAGCAAAATGGAGGTTATTCCTAGTGTCTAGGACAACATTAGTTCCCAAAAAGAGATAGAACTGAATGTCAAAGTTCACCAGGAACAGCAAAAATTTGACTGCACAGAGCACAACTGTGCAGCTATCCTGAAGGGCCACATAATACACCTATGTCTTCCCCAATCTGTGCCACAGATTTATAGTCTGCCCCTTTTTGCCTTTTGTACTTCATACTACTCTGTTTCCCCATTTCATCTTCCTTTCATCTTTACATTCTGGCTTCTCCACAGACATGGGACCCCTGCCTTTAGAGGACGAAAATAAGAAGCAGCAAAAAGAAATCCTATCCAAGGCAGAAGAGAGGTGGTATAAATGAGTATGGCTGCCAAACTGCCTAGACCTTCTCTTAACAAAAGGCAGGGAGTCCTGCACTAACAGCAGCAACAGAGAAAGCTGTTAGAAGGTTATAAAATACTTAGAACCTAAGTGTTATGAATTTATGGCAACTGCCCTAACTCTGAAATGAAAAAGGCACAGCTAGTTTATGAGGCTGAACTGGGGTAGAGGACTAAATGAGATGCACCAAACCCCAGTCTAAAAAAGGAGTGGCAGCCTGGTGGCAGGCATTAAGTTTGGCATAAGTACAGATTTTAAAACATCCAAAGGTGCAGCAGGTTGCAGTGGCCCATCTTGCCATCTGGTCCGATCTCACAGAGACCAAAGGCAAAAAAACCTTGGGAGGGGTATAAAACCAGACCAAACCTACAGTGTTTGCCAAACTTAAAAGAAACTGGGATTTGTCATCTTGCATAGAGGCTACACACTATTAATACAGATAATACTGTAGCAACTTGCCTCTTCCAGTAGAAGCACTTGGCACACTTACTTCCAAGAAAGAAAAATATATACACATAAAAGATTAAGAGCACATTTGTCATTTAACTAGTTATACCAACAGCTGAAACACAGATATTCATGTTGCAAAACTAAAGGATGTAGATCCAAAGTGTACTCATAGTTTTGGTCAGAAAGATGTACAATCCTCTAATTACTTTATGCCAATTAGCTGCAAAAACTGAACCAAGTTTTTCACTGTTGTCAGAAGTTGGCCTGCTACTGAGGTTACCCACAGTACAAAATGCTGTGCTTCTCCTATAATAGATTTTAAGTTTATGATGCACTCTCAGAGTCATTTTGGTAAAACCAAAGGCTATCAAATGATTTCATAATCAATTAACACTGCAGCTTAATTCCCAGTCTGCTACATCCTTCAGTGCTGCTTTGGCACATAATTGACGTCTAATTTGCTATACCATACAAACGGCCTTGTTTATTCTCCTTCCATTATCAGTAACTAGCTCATTATTCTAATGCACTCTGAAGTATTTTAAAACTAAATGTGAAAGCAAGTTCCACTATATTTTACATCCATTAGTTATCCTTCCAGGTTAGAAACAATGTTCAAATCATTATAGCCCTTTCTCTTCATATGTACTGAGCAACCCATTTGTAGCAGAATGACCCATATTTTAGGAAAGCTTGTTGAGGTAAAACAACAATGCACATATCAACAGGCAGCAAGACTGATAGGTATTAATCCTCGAGCAAAGTAAATAATTATCTTTTTATAACTTCCTGCTTTATTTTGATGGCTCAACATTATAAAAGCAATACAAAAGTCCCTTTTAAGATATCAACTTTTTTTTTTGCTATTATACCCATCAATAAGTTTGTTAGAGTACTCCAGAACAAAACCAGTAGTATAAGCATGTGTGCAACTGGAACCTCAGAAAACAGAGCTTGTAGCAGCCATAAAGCTACCATAGTAAAATAAATTCGCTTTGCTGACCTCTACCACATCCAACAATCAAAAAGTGTGCCTCTTTGGTAAAGAGGCATTTCTATTTATTTGTGAATTTATGGATGTGTCCTGGGTTCAGCAGTAGCAGTCAATTTTTCTCCTTCTTAGTAGCTGATGCAGTTCTGTGTTTTGAATTTTGGCCTGGGAACATAGCTGATGGCACCAATGTTTTTGGTTGTTACTAAGTGGTGTTTTACTCTAACCAAGGACTTTTTGGGTCTCATGCTCTGCCAGGAAGGAGAGGAGGCTGGGGGGAGGCAGAGACAGAACACCTGACCTGAGGTGTCCAAGGAGGTATTACATACCACAGTACATCATGCCCGGGGAGGTAATGGGGAGTTACCTGGAAGGACACTCACACTTCCTGGTCGGGCTCATTTTCGGAGGGTGGTATCGTACCCTCTTCCCTTGTTATTTTCTTATCATTATTATTATTGGTGGTAGCAATAGTGATTTATGTTACACCTTAGTTACTGGGCTGCTCTTATGTCAACCCGAGGGAATTACATTCCTTCAATTCTCTTCCCCATCCCTCTGGGAGCAGGGGCTGGAGGGAAGAAAAGAAAGAGGGGGGTGAGTAGAAACTGGGTTTAAACCACAACAGGATGTCTACATACCACCAACACCAAGATGTTAAAGTCCACTTTACTATTTAACAAAAAATCATGTAGTACAGGTCAGTAATCTATGGCTTACATAAGCAGGTAAAAACTGATCAGACAACTACAGATTTCTCCTCAGCTACACACAGAAATGACTGGAGCCAGAATTATTGAAAATAATTTACTACACACTTAAAGTCAGAAAATATATGCTTCTGAGTCCCCTAAACAGCAGGTATACAGCAGTATCTGATTGCAAATTTCTACATTAATTCAGCCAACTCCGAATTCAGACAGAAATCCACGAAGATAAAGAAACTTGCTAGAACCCTGGGCCTTTAAACTACTCTTCTGATTTCATCCATTCATATGCTATTTTCTTAGACTATTATAGACAGTGTTATGCAGTTATTATTCATGTAATACTTTGTCTATCATTTAGTATTTACTTTCTAGGATTACTTGGTTTCCTAAAGACAATTAATGTTCTTTGATAGTATACAGCCATTTCAAAACACTATACAAGGGGAAAAATATTTTTGAGGAAACACATTACCAATATTCATATGGTTAAACTCAGTGATAAGGTATTACATTCCTGGACCACAAATATTAAATTAGATTATACCACGATAATTTAGAAAACTCCTGCTCATACCTTTTTTCATTCCTGTTTTTTGTACTTAAACTGGGAGTCAAGATCTGGTTTATGCATAAAATTAATCAAGAAGTGTGAGAATAAACAAAAGAAATAAGATAGATCAACACTTAAAGATCTCAAATTTGAATTTGCCTCCACTGGACCAAGGGACCAGTGTCTGATATCCATGTCATTTTGAGCACCTGAAGATACCAGCATCTGTATTCTCATTCCATCAACCTTCTGGGAACAGCCAGGAATTTCATATATAGAACCCCAACCTCCCCTTTTCCCAAGGACTAGAATAAACATATTTGAGTCTGATTGCTATAGATAAGCAATTCTGTAAAAGATTATTCATGCCATCATTTTACATACGAATATAACTAGTTTAGGATTTTCTAAGTACCCTATGATTCTATGATTTTCCAGTTTGACAAAAAAAAGAAGGTCAACCATCAACTAGGTATAACTATCTAAAGCCTATAAAGGAAATAAAGCAAAGAGGAGGAAAGGTGTACGGAGATTGAATCTTGACACCTGCAATTATAGAAATTAATTCACTTAACCTCTCCTTTATCTGGAGATGCTCCACCGAACCTTTGTCATGCCTGTAGCTTTACCAGTGTGAATTTTACTGTCAAACAGATTTCAAACATTTCATTAATTTGAGAGAGTTAATATATTCTCATATACATCAAGAGACACACTTATGACTGCTTTTCTCATGCTGAGCTTTTTTGACTGTGTATAAAATAGAAACAGATATAGATAACACAGAAATGTGAAATGGTGTTATGATCATGACCACAAATATTGACTATGATCCTATAAAAACATATTTGCACCCACATCCATGATTTCCCCATCCACCAAGCCAAAATATTTGAAAGAAACAGCACATGCAGTCGAAGCAGGGAGCACAAACAACTACTATTTTAATTTCTTTGCTTATCTTTCTTTGAAAAGGCACAATCCTTTGTATTATATATTGTAGTCCTTTGGTATGCTGTCCAGGTTTCATTAGACTTGTTTAGAGTATATACTTACAGACAGAAAAAAAACCTCATTTTGGTCCACTACCAAAATGGGAGGCTTTTTACATGACACAGGAGAACTAGGGGATCAGGCCCAGTCAGCACAGGTTTGTGAAATGCATGTCCTGCTTGGCTAATCTAATCTTCCTCAACAAGGTGACCCACGTACTGAAATGGGAAAAGATGTAGTTATTGTCTACCTAGACTTCAGTAGATCCTTTAACACCATTCCCCACAGCATTCTCCTGGAAAACTCCTGCTCACAGCTTGGATAAGTAAAAAACCGGATGGATGGATGGATGGATGGATGAGCCCAAAGAGTTGTGGTAAATGAAGTTAAATCCAGCTGGTGGCCAGTCACAAGTGGTGTTCCCCAGGGATCAGTACTGGTGCAAGCTCTGTTTGAAAATTTTATGAATGATCTGGATAAGGGGATTGAGTGCGTCCTCAGTAAGTTTGCAGACAACACAAAGATGGGCAGGAATGTTGATCTGCTGGAGTATAGGAAGGGTCTGCAGAGTGATCTAGACAGGCTGGATCAATGGGCTGAAGCCAACTCTATGAGGCTCAACAAGGCTCAATGCTGGGTCCTGCAGTCTCACTACAGGAAAAACATTGGTGTGCTGGAGCATATCCAAAGGGCAACAAAGCTGATGAAGGGTCTAGAGCACAAGCCTGATGAGGAATGCCTGAGGGAATGAGGGTCTGGAGAAAAAGGAGGCTCAAGGAAGACCTTACCACTTTCTACAACTACCTGAAAAGAGGATGTAGTGAGGTGTGTGTTGGTATCTTCTCTCAAGTAAGAAGTGATAGGATGAGAGGAAATAGCCTTAAGCTGCACCAGGGGAGGTTTAGATTGGATACTAAAAAACAATTCTTCACCAAAAGGGTTGTCAAGCATTGGAACAGGCTGCCCAGGGAAGTGGTTGAGTCACCATCCTTGGTGGTGTTCAGAAGCAGGCCAATTAAGCATAGCATGCCAAAACACATTACAAATGGCATCATGCCAGTTTATAGACAGGCCACCTACCAGACAGAGGCAGAATCCAGGCCTGAGTAGAGAAAATTAAATTAAACAGAAAAAAAAAATCCCTCTCATCTCCTGCTCAGAGAAGCCTCTGATTAAACATCTCATTCTTGACAACAGATAGGAAACAGCTGTAGTTTCCTTCCAGCATTTATCCGCAACTCCTGCCCAGCAGACAATAGTCTTTCATTTCAGGAGGTTGCAGTTGCCCTTCTGTTGGCTGTATATTCTCTATACTGTGAAATAGTAAATACACAGGAGAATGCAGTCTGGCACACTAAAGTGTCTTATGGTGGGGAAGTCATGAAATCATTTAGATGACAACAGTACTGTTGGGAAAATGAAAAGCAATCCTCTTGAGCAACAGCCATGAAGGTTGCCCACACTTTTATTCTAAAGCATTTGTATTTCTGTGACTCAGACAATCATAAAAGGCACGAACAAAACTTCCTGATAATTTTGGACACTTCTCCAGAATTATTCTTCTACTTACAGTAACCTTGTGTTCATGTGCGACTGATATTACACAATGTAAGAAAATGCAACATCATGAAGAAGGTTAAGTACACCAAGCAGGATTCACAAAAGAACATCAGGTAAAGTTCTGTAAAGACTGCTATGAGTTCAGAAAAAGTCAATTCAAAGTTCTCTTCTCTGGAAGAACATTAAAGGAATACTTGGTCTTCCTCCAACAGGACAAGCCTTCCTCTCTGTCTCCGTCAACAACAAACAAGATTTTTACTGGACAGGGAAAGGTTTTAATTTTTGCAGTACTACTGATTTTTTTTTTATTTTTTTTATTTGTGGTCCATCTAAAACTTATTTCAATATATACAATCACTGAGCCAGCTGCACACTAACCCTACTTAAAAATGATGCTTGAAGAAATGATGTAAAAAATTGTAATTCAGAAGTTCTTTAATTCTGAGAAGCTTACAGGAAACTGATTATTAGAAGCCATCCTAAGCTGTGGAAACTGTAAAGAGCTTCCATATTGCAGAAGAAAAAATATATGCTGTGATGGATATTCTGGACAAGTAGCCTGAAAGTTTTTCCTTTCAATCTAGAAAGTGGACCTTGAAGGGAAAATTCTTATCCATTTCAGTAGAAGACGACTTTATCTATCTATAAAGGTAAATATATTTATTTTATTTTCAATTTTACTTTCTGTGTTCCTTTGATTCAGTTTTTTGGAATCCTAGTGCTAGAACAACAAAAGGGAGAACCTAAAAACGTCTCTCCTGCCTTTATAAAAGAAGATTTTAAACTAACTTTACTGTAGTTTCCAAAGTGGACATCACCTTTAATTAAATCAGCACTACACTGCCATGTTTGGATGAAGCCTTGGGTGCCATGGTTTAGTGTGGGGTGTCCCTGCTTATGGCAGGGGGTTTGGAACTAGATGATCTTAAGGTCCTTTCTGACCTTAACTATTCTATGATTCTATGGTTCTGCACGCCACAGGTAAGGAGGAACTTGAGCCTTGCACAGAGACAAAATGTTGCTGTTTTCCAGCTTAGATGCCCCAGGAGCACGTTCCTTCTTTAGGGTGCCTCCAGCAAGAGGGCAGGCAGCAACAGGAGCTGCTACACTGCAAAGCAGAGCTACTTGCCTTCATGCAAGCCTGTTTGTTTATCATAACAGCACCTGAAGGTATGGGGAACTACCATTTTGCAGGACAAAGGCACCACCACATAGATCTCCACATACCTTTAATTACCAATACTTGGAGCACAGCATAAAAACACACAATGATTACTGAGAATTAGAGATGCTATATTAAAATACAAATAAAAAGGCAAATGTTCTTTAAAATGATAAAGATATTTAAATTGTATTTAAATATTTAAATAGATTGGAGTTGTAAAGAGCTGGTAAATTGATCACTGCTGTATTTCCCAAAACCACTATCAATGGCTACATTGCTAACATGACTTGTCGCACTAGCCCTCTCTATTTCATTATGAGATTATGAGAAACAATTTTTAAAACTGCACATACAAAATCAGGTGTGAAGAGTATTTTTCAACTGGCCAAACCCAGAAATAAATGATGCAATGAAGAGTAGATCTTCTTTGTGTCACTAGAACTTAAGACAACTGTATTCCTGCCTTTACTTATAAAAACTTGGTAATCTCCATTACCACATCTAATAATTCTTATGATTAAATTCAGAATGCATTCCATTTGTGTTTATTGATGCTTTCCTAGATGAAACTCAGCTTACTCTTCTCCAGAATATACTCCTTTTTATATCTATCTGACATTTGCCAGCAACCAGAATTAGTACATTAGGGGGGTTGGAACTAGATGATCTTAAGGTCCTTTCCAACCATAACTATTGTATGATTCTATGATTAGTTAAATAGTGAACTTCAGGTGGAATGAAAGTGTAAACACTGTTGATTCCTCTTCACCTGGAACACTGTGAAACACTGTTCAGTTTCTGATTAATGGGGAAGAACACGTAATACTGAAAAATCAAAAGGCAAACACAGGGCTAGACTACTAGCTTTAGTTTACTGGATAAAGTACAATGAAGAAAAATAGTACTTACTCTTCCACTTTCACACAGAGATTGAATGAATGTTCACCATACTCTGGAATCAAATGTCTCTAAAATTCAAGGAGACCCTGACACTCTTCTTTCTCTCTAAGGGAGCTCTAATTATCAAATAATGTGAAAATTTTTCAGACATTCTTTACACACTGAAGTAATAAAAGTGCATTTTGCATGGAAAAAAATGTGATTGGCTACGAATCCACGTACAGTTAAATATCACAAAGTAAACACCAGGAATTTGAGAAAGTAATTCCAAAAGAAAATGTAATTTTTCTTAAGCAACACTATTATTTTCTACCCTAATTTTTCTAGACAATTCCTGGTAAGCAGTAAATTTTTGATACAGCTGCTAATAGTCAAAACCACAGCTAACTTGGATATTGACTTATTTTTTTTTTCTGTTTTAAGGCAAGCTGTTTAGAGCTCTGCCTTGTTCATTTTTCATATCTAATCCTAAATCTCCATAAGCACTTGAGAGAGGAAAACAACCCTGTTGCTCATAAATTAAACACTGCACCCTAAATCTTCAGAACAGAACAGAACAGAACAGAACATGACAAGACTTGATATACTTTAGGGTTCTTTTCTCCTTGATTTGTATATGTAATGTTGGCTACAATTTTTCAGGTCCCTTTTAACTCTGTTGCACTTCTAACAGAACTGCAGCTGCTCTTTATTTATTTTTATCTTTTTCTTCTTTTCCCTGTTCATAATACACAGGCTATCTGGCTCATTTTCAACCTATTGAAATATTTCAATTCTAAGAACAGTACAATAGGCCATAACCACTTATGTGGTTATGCTTAGGAAACCCTTCCTCCCTCCCCCCTCTTTTCTCTCCAACCTTCTGCAAATTTCTAAAATCTAGAAACAAAACTGGTAATTCAAGCGGACATCTTAAGATATTGTTTGTTGTTGTGCTGTTATTGCTGTTCCCTTCTGAGATTAAAATACCATGTGAAACAGCTTGTTCTTGTGGTACTAATTCTGGCACTATGAAATGCAGACATCTACACGAAGTGTGAAATTTACATAAAACCATTTAACTAAGCTTTTACAAAGTTAATGTCTGTTCAGTTTCAGCCTAAGGCTTAGCGGTAGGTGAGCTGGATTTACTCAAAAGTGCACCTCAAGCTGCTGTCATTAGGTCAGGGAAAACCAAAAACTTGTGGTGGAGAAATGATATAAAAATCTGCAAATGTGCCTTGTAGAACTGCTTCAGTAGTGCTGAACATGAGAATGGTTGGCTTTCTTCGTCCTAACATTAGTCTGTGTATAGCTTTTGAAACCTGTTATACTTAAATGTACCATTGAAAAAAACCACCAAAAAAAAAAAAAACAACTACAAAAAAAAA
>NDXB01016115.1:41618-67873 GCA_002631895.1 Agapornis roseicollis
GGGGGGAAGAAAGGGAGAGAAAAAAGGGGGAAAGATGCACAAGCAAAGCTCAGCTACAGCAAAATCGCAACTACAACAACTGCACCTTCATAGCAGTTTACAGACTCCCAGACACCTTCAGGCAAAAGGAAACACAGATATTTCATTTTTCAAGTTAATTTCCAACAGCTGATAACACTAGCTGCAAGACTTTCCCACAGCTTTATGACACTGCATGAACTGCAGGGCCACAGAGATAATAAAAGGTCACACATAAAGGAAAGAGCAGAGCCATACCCCAATTAACTTGATCTCCCCATGCAAAAATTGTACAGGAACAAGAGCCGGTATTTGCTGTAGGCATCAGACATGCATCTCCTAACCTTGCCACGGTCTAACTGGGCCTCTTGTTTCTTCTGCCTTTGCTCCTTGCAAACTGTTTTAATATTGAACGCTTTTCAGAGGGACGGGCTGATGAACGAAAACATGAATTTCCTGCTTGCCCTTTAAGGTGGGTTAAAGGGGGTGTTAGTAATCAATTACAGAATAAAGCAAACGAGAGACTAAGGATTTTACAAACTAGATGTCTTAACATTTACACCCTGTTTTCTAACCAAAGCACCCCTCTCCCCCCCTTTTACTCCTTCCTCAAAATTTTATTTTTCTTTTTCTTGTAGGGACAAAGTACAATACAGCATTCAGGTAAAACCTGTGTGAAATGTAATGATTGGGAGAGACTGCTGCAGTTTTCACTTGTTCTTTAGAGTATATCACAGCAAATGAACAATAACTGCAGTAAACATGCAACAGAATATATAATCATGTGGTTCTCAATTTTGCATGCTCCCAGCCCTAGCCTCCGCTTTCTCCTCCTCAATAGGGAAAGTGTTTCTGTTTGCAGTGGCAGAATGAGAAAACCTTCATGGAAGCAAAGCCTCTGGGACCAATCCTGCCCAGCACTTCACTCACCAGGGCTTCCTCTTCTGCCCAGTGACCTCAAAGGACAAACTCCTGTAAAAGCAGATTAGACCTTTGCCTGCCTCTGAACAGGGCTTGGCGGAATCATTACTGAATATCATTAGTAGAAGAATATCACTATTGTGACAGTATCTCACACTCTAAAGCTAAATTAAAAATAACACAGATATTTCAAGGTTCTGGAGGCCTGGGGGACTCCTGGCTTGATCACACAACCAGATACAGAACCCATTATATGTTATCTCATATCAGTAGGGGATATATCACAGCAGGTGTTAAAGATGGACATTGTTAGTAAATGATGCAACTGTTTTGTTCTAATCTTGATTTTACACATATTTAGCTAGAGATGGTGGAATTGTTCCTTGGGAAACATAACCAATGGACTGAGCCCTTAAATCTGTTCACCAGGTGTCTGCAAATTGGTCATGGGTGTTATTAATTACTTCGTTAGGCACAAGTCCTTGAGCAGTGTATGCAAACATATTTGACCCTATGACACAAATTTTATCTGACCAGTACAAACAATCATGATTCGTTATTCATGACGCATGACTGTTCACTTAATTCACAAAATCATGCTCTTTTCCTGACTGGATAGCCAAAGCCATGTAGACAAGAAGGCCTTTCCTGTTTGCTAATTCTTCACAAATGGTTGCAACTGCCTAAGAAATTTACTTTCACACCAGTTAAAATCCTTTGTTCAAATAGGACTTTCAGTGCAACTGTTCTTGCAAAGGTTTCTTGCAGGTTGTTCTTTTCACCACAGAATCTGTGACTGGTGTAGGTGGCATTGACTTTAAGCTATGCATATCTGGAGAGCTGCAGAGGATAAGCACATAGCTTCATTACACCAATATGTGCACACTCAGAACAGACTGCTGCATTGAATTTGCAATTTCAAGGTATCTAACTCTGTGACAGAATGCTACAGGTTTTTCTTGCCCAAATGACCTCCTCTTCTCCCTGGTGCCCAAGCATTAACTTAGAAAACTCCCCTTCTGTTTTTTTGTATGGTCATTCTCTCCTCATTCAAATACCTCCTTAAAACTCCTTTCTCTTTGATAGCTTATTGATGCCCGCTCATATTTTATGGATACAGTGAAAGCTGCCATATCAGAGCACTAAATACAACACCTAAGAGGAACTGAAGAGCAGAAGAATACCCTTTCATTAAATCCTGATCAGAACTGCATCTCAGTGCGCATGTGGTTACGAAGGGGTGTGTGTGTGTGTGTGTGTGTGTGTGTGTAAAACATCATAGCAGATGTTGCAGAAAAATGAGGTATCATACTTCAGTACAATCAATATAAAGTTCATATCTCACTATTTTTCTTTATCTGTATCCAGTTAAAACACCTTTCAGCTATTACTTAATCTTTTGTACTCTGTGGGAACCTCCATCATGGACCAATGGAAATAGTGTGGTGAAAGTAATAAAGAGTTCTCTCACTGTTTTGGGGTTTTTTTGCTGTTGGTTACTTTTTCTTTTTTTCGTGAAAAAGCTGTACTTTTTGGACAATTCTTTCCTACATGCGATATATATCCTTGGAGCTAGCTAAGAATGTGAAGTCCCATCAGTGAATATAAATATTTTCACCTTTTTTGAAATACACTCATCATTATTCCCCCAAAAGAATAGTAGTGCTAAACTATTTGTCTTTAGCCAACTTAAAATAACAAATCTTAACAGTTCTAATAGGTTTTTGCCATAAAATAAAGTAAGAGTAAAGGAGAAGAAAAAAGATAGAAAATTAGCCTCATACTATTAAAAAAAAACAAAACAAAACAAAAACAAAAACAAAAAGGAAGCTGGACTAAAATGCAAGCTCCTAAAGATGGCCTGGTGAAATTCTCACTTATTTTCTCCTACAAGATTAAAGCCTTCACCTGGCATGGCTGATCAAGAAAATGCATGATAAAATTCAGTAACTAAACTTTCATCTTCAAAATTCTATCTAAATGCCTTCCCTAAACAGACAGCTTTCCTCAATGGCTACTTGTTTCCTACTTTACATTAAGTGTTCACATGGTTGTGAATTTTCATGAGTTTTAGAAAGTTGATAACTCAGCATGCAACAAAGCCAGAACTACCTATCTAGATAATTCTGATCTCAGTCGGTGTGGCCCACTGCTGACTTGCACTTACTGCTGTCTTGCTGACTGCACCAGATTTTGAGTTTCACATACAATGTAAACATGTGACTGAGGAAGTAGATTTCAAATACTAATGTATAGAAGTTTAAACACAGATCTCTTGAAATGAGATTACAGACTTTGTTAAGCCACCCTTTCACCTTCCCTCCAGCAATGGTGTATTCTTGACGATAAAAATCACAGCTACACAAGGTAAATTTTTTTTAACTTTAATTAACCAATATAAATTATTTCTCATTGGAGAAATAACATCTGCATTTCTTTGAGTTCTGTCAGCAAAAACACAGTCTAACTTTTGCTTTTAAAGTGGTGCTCATAGAATCATAGAATAGTTAGGGTTGGAAAGGACCTTAAGATCATCTAGTTCCAACCCCCCTGCCATAAGCAGGGACACCTCACACTAAACCATGTTACCCAAAGCATCATCCAACCTGGCCTTAAACACCACCAGGGATGGAGCATTCACAACCTCCTTGGGCAACCCATTCCAGCATCTCACCACCCTTACTAGAAAGAATTTCTTCCTGCTATCCAATCTAAACCTCCCCTGTTTAAGTTTGAGCCCCTTACCTCTTCTCCTGTCACTACAGTCCCTAATGAAGAGTCCCTCACCAGCAACCCTATAGGCCCGCTTCAGATACAGGAAGGCTGCTAGGAGGTCTCCACGCAGCCTTCCCCAGGCTCAACAGCCCCAACTTTCACAGCCTGTCCTCCTATGGGAGATGCTCCAGTCCCCTGATCATCCTTGTGGCCCTCCTCTGGTCTTGTTCCAAAAGCTCCATGTCCTTTTTATGTTGAGGACACCAGAACTGCACACAGTACTCCAGGTGAGGTCTCATGAGAGCAGAGTAGAAGAGCAGGATCACCTCTTTCGACTTGCCGGTCACGCTCCTTTTGATCCAGCCCAGGATACAGTTGGCTTTCTGGGCTGCGAGCACACACTGCAGTCAGCTCATGTTCATGTTCTCATCGACCACCACCCCCAAGTCCTTCTCTGCAGGGCTGCTCTGAATCTCCTCTTTGCCCAACCTGTAGCTGTGCCTGGGATTGCTCCCACCCAGGTGTAGGACCTTGCACTTGGCATGGTTAAACTTCATGAGGTTGGCACCAGCCCACCTCACAAGCATGTCAAGGTCCCTCTGGATGGCATTCCTTCTCTCCAGCGTATCCACCCAACCACACAGCTTGGTGTCATTGACAAACTTGCTGAGGGTGCACTCAATCCCACTGTCCATGTCACCAACAAAGATGTTGAACAAGACCAGTCCCAACACCCATCCCTGAGGGACACCACTCGTCACTGGCCTCCAGCCGGACACTGAGCCATTGACCACAACTCTTTGCATGCAGCCATCCAGCCAGTTCTTTATCCACCGAGTGCCCCATCTATCAAATTGATGTTTTTCCAATTTAGAGACAAAGATGTCTGGTGGGACAGTGTTGAATGCTTTGCACAGGTCCAGGTAGATGATGTCAAGTGCTCTACCCCTGTCTATCAGTTTCGTAGCCTCATCGTGGAAGGCCACCAAATTGGTCAGGCAGGATTTCCCCCCTAGTGAAGCCATTCTGGCTGCCACCAAGCACCTCGTTGGTTTTCATGTGCCTCAGCATGCCTTCCAGGAGAATCTGCTCCAAGATTTTGCCAGGCACAGAGGTGAGACTGACTGGTCTGTAATTCCCTAGGTCACCCATTTTCCCTTTCTTGAAAATGGGGGTTATATTTCCCCTTTTCCAGTCATCGGGATCTTCACCTGACTGCCATGATTTTTCAAATATGATGGACAGTGACTTAGCAACTTCACTCACCAGCTCCTTCAGGACCCGTGGATGGATTTCATCAGGTCCCATGGACTTGTGCACATTCAGGTTCTTAAGATGGTCTTGAACCAGATCCTCTCCTACAGTGGACCCAAGGTCTTCATTCTCACTGTCCCTGCGTCTCACTTCCAAGACTTGGGTGGTGCAGTCAGAGCCTTTCCCGTTGAAGACCGAGGCAAAGAAGTCGTTCAGAACCTCAGCCATCTCCAAATCCTGCATAGCCAGTTCACCAGGTAGCTTCCAGAGGGGACCTAAGTTGTCCCTGGTCTGTCTTTTATTTGCAATATACCTGTAGAATCCCTTCTTGTTATCCTTAACATCCCTAGCTAAGTTTAATTCTAACTGAGCCTTAGCTTTCCTTACGTGGTCCCTAGCTTCCCAGACAACATCTCTGTATTCATCCCAGGCCACCTGTCCTTGCTTCCACCTTTTATAAGACTCTTTTTGCCTTCAATTTTTTCTCAGCAGCTCCTTATCCATCCAAGGAGGTCTCCTGGCCCCCCGGCTATACTTCCTTCTAGTTGAGATGCAACACTCCTCATCTTGTAGCAGGTGATCCTTGAATATCATCCAGCAGTCTTGGGCCCCACAGGGCCCCCCTCTAGGGCTGTATCCCATGGAACCTTACTAAGCAGGTTCCTGAAGAGGCCAAAGCCTGCTCTCTTGAAGTCCAGGGCAGTGAGTTTCCTGCACACTCTTCTCACTGTCCTGAGGATTTCAAATTCTACCATCTCACGATCACTGCATCCAAAGCTGCCCTGGAGCATCACATTTCCAACGAGCCCTTCTCTGTTGGTGAGCATGCAGTCAAGCAGGGCACCTCTCCTTGTCGGCTCCTCTATTACCTGTATAAGGAAGTTGTCTTCCACACAATCGAGGAACCTCCTGGTTCACTTGTGCCGGGCCGTACCGTCACTCCAATAGATGTCAGGGTGGTTGAAGTCCCCCATGAGAACAAGGGCCTGAGAATGTGAGGCTTTTCCTATCTTTCTGTAGAGTGCTTCATCCACAGACTCCTCTTGATCAGGCGGTCTGTAACATCCCCACAGTTATGTCTCCTATCACTGTCTTCCCTTTAACCCTGACCCACAAATGATGCATTCTAAAATACATATAAAATTTTACATTGATGACACTAGGGTTAGGTTTTAAGGTTTTTCACACTTCTATAAATATTCTACCTAATTTTCTCTTCAAAGATAGAAGAAAAGATCTTCCTATTAGACCCCTACATAGAACTGGGCGTTTAGACAAATATTCAACAGCAAACACAACAGATTTTTTTTTCCTAACTTGCTTTTAAACCCAGAATCTTATTTTATTAATTCTAGAAGTCCCTTAAAATACCTGGAGGACAGATTGTGGTGAAAAGCTGGGGGCAAACCAAACCAAACGCCTCTGTGAAGAGGCCAGTCACTATCCTAGCTTGCAGTCTCTTCAGCTAGCTCAGGCACTGCCAAGACCAAAGCTGTGAGATATAAACCAGGAAAACAGACAAATAAAAAAATGCAAAGCGAACAAGGAAAATATTCATATTGTTCCTTCCTATTCTTCATACCAGCTGCAGGACTGCCCAGGGTGGGAGGGGTGAGGAAGAGCAAACAAGCTTATTCATGAGCACTATCTCTGAAAGGGAGGGCCCTCCTATGCATAAATGGAGTCTCTTTGCTCCAACAGTGTGATTAAAATTGGGTATTTTCATTGCAGTGGGAATATCCAGTGTCCCTAATGTAATAGACACACATCTTCATCTGATATGACTTAGGTCTGGTTTAACAAGTGAGCTTTCAAGGATGGTGAAACAACTTTACCAGCTTTTTCATTTTCTCAGATGTTTTCCTCCTCCTCTCTTGGGGGTGGTGAAGTCCTGCACCTTTAATGTATCAATCATGTGTTTGCACAGTAAACTATGTCATAAGCTTCTGCTGGCATTTACCTGATTCAGCTTAATCTAGCAAGCATGGACAGCAGTGGTAGAAAAGAGAGGCATGGGTTTTGGCACCTGTACTGACAGCTTCCTAGGTAACCCCAGGTACACCTTGATTGTGTTTCCCTTGATACTATTCTCCACTTAGCTAGGTGTAGCTAGTCAAGAATCTACTGCATATGCGGTTAGATTTACTCATTTTTCCTAAACAACTATCTTCTAGAACACTTAACAAAACACAATGCACTGTTTCTTTCAAGTCACACGCTTTCATATTTTCCAGGCTCTCCCATACTGCTCTCTCCCAACAACCAAAGAATTTGAATATAAACCTCTATGTTTCCAATGACATGGTTTTGTTTTCCTGAAGGTTTTGAGGTAGAATATCCCCCCCAAAAAAAAATTATAAGAGCAAAACCCAAACTCTAGGTTTAGTTCAAGCATCTAACAACTATTTAGTTCAATATGTTACATACCTATGTATCCTTGAAGGCCTGGACCTTGTCACTAACAAAAAACTTGAAAGATTTAATTTTGAAAGATACACATCTGGTATCTAGTAACTTTTTCCTCTCAGACGTCCTATGTGACTTTTAACTTCTGCTATGCTAACAAAGCAATATAAGAAATCTGTGAGGGTGTACAGGATACATCCTCAATAGCTGAGCTTAGTGTTCCCCAATTTTTAAAACTCTTTCCAAAGTAAGAGTCAATTCTGCATTTTCTATGATATATTCCATAAAGTATTCTCAAATTAGTTTATTAAATTATCTCAAAATTATCAGATAAAATCAATATATGCTTACAATGAGCAGTGACAGATCTGGTATACCATGATAAGGACAAACAGCAAATACCCAGAGCTGGTTTTTCAAAGTATGAAAGAGAAAAGCAGGGTAGTTGAGTAGCTATCATCTGAAACAGCTGATATAGCAAGAGGTTAGAAGATTACTATGAAACTGGGTCCTGCAGCACCTGATGGTCAGTAAGTAGGCAGATGTTGTATTTTCTACATATAGCTTCTATTCAGGTCAGTATGGTGGGTTTTCAACTCATAAGGGGTGGCTTGCCACTACCAATTGAAAGGATTGATTCCCACTCCCTTGCAGCTTTGCTGAAGGTGAGAAAATACTGTTAAGCTACAGGAATGTTTATAAATATGGTTAAACGTATGATCCTGGGAAGCTTTGTAACACAGGGCTTTTTAAAGTTACTGACAGGGATCAACTTTGCAATACATCTTTGGGGATATCTTCAGGAATCTCTTGTCATGAAGCATCTAAAGGAATTTCTGTGCTAGCAGAAACCTATAAACCTATGATTAAAGCAGTAGTGAGTGAAGTTAGTGCACCTAATCAAAATTTGACTCAAAAGGTACAGCAAGAAACACGATTAGGTGATAAATCACATTTTATTGCAAATCTTAGAAAGAAAGAAATGAGGGAAAATTCAATAAAGTGATCAAGCTAGCTAACAGCTCAAGCAAACAGAAGTAATAGTCCAAGAAATGGTTGTATCCAAATTGCATAAGTCAAACAAGAACATAAATTTGAGAAGGTAAAGTAAATAAATCTGAATAGAAGTACATAAAATTTTTAAATTAAATCAGAAAATGATGTGTTTAATTCTGAAGGGAACAGTGTGTGCCAGAACATTGAGTTACACATTGCTTTATTGAAAAGTAGGTCAAGATCTTATCAGCTGTATTATGAGGAATGTCAATAAAAGGCTGTGTGATGATAAAATGCTTAATTAAAAATGGACATTGTGCAACATATGAACTCTTTGTATTGTACAGAAAAATAAATCAAATGTATTATGTTCTCCAAGTTACAAATTGCACTCAATCATTTTCCCTCAATCAAACATTCTTATCAGTGGCATATCTTGTATAAAAATGGATTTATTTACATTGGCTCCTTTACGAATTAGTTTATCTACCTCCATGGTACTTCAAATACTTTAAATATCTGGGACAACTGTGATGAGAAGAGTACTAGGGTCATGGTATCTTGATACTTTTTTCAGTTGAATAAGTGGTGTGCTTTGGCAAGTTAATTAACAAAGCAAAGGCCTAATACTGGTTCAATGAGTTGATAAAAAAGTAACAGGAACTAGCAAGATTAAATATTTTGGTTTGTTACTTCTATAATATGCATGTATAGAACATTTTTAACATTATAGAACATTAACATTAAATCTGTCCCTTTTTCCAAAGCAATCAATATTTGCATTAACAAAATATCCCAGAATCAGAATAAGCTTTGATGTAGCATTTGTAGCATTCATGCTTTGTGCAATAGAAATTTAGCTTCACATGCCATGCACCAATTTTAATACACTTTTATGCTTTCTCTATACAGTGAGTGGAATAGAGTAAAGAGCAGTTAAACAGCACATCAGCTGATAGGAAAGAAAATTATGTAAAATACAAGAATTCTGATACCCTTTAGTAGAAGGTTCTGTAAGTTATTGCCCGTGGGTGGTACATGCTCCAACTGTAGGAGTGTGAAAGGGCTTATTACTAAAGCAAGAATAATACTTAAGAACAACTTTTCACCCATGGACAAAAATAAGCTTAACAAATCAAAACAGCTGGCAAAGGAAAATTCACAATACACTCAAGGAAAGTTTGTGATCATAGGAACTGGCAATATTAAAGAGCAATTAAGTGATCTAGTCTTTCCTCTCAGAGATAAGCCTTGTTTCTTGCAGTCCATTTTATAGCCTTCAACAAGCAGAATAGTTTTATATTTTGTCT
Source organism: Agapornis roseicollis (assembly GCA_002631895.1). Classification (NCBI taxonomy): domain Eukaryota; kingdom Metazoa; phylum Chordata; class Aves; order Psittaciformes; family Psittacidae; genus Agapornis; species Agapornis roseicollis. The sequence goes on from NDXB01016115.1 coordinate 51,239, forward strand.
TACCTGTAGGATTGCAACCCCATCCTTTGGGAAATTATTCTGAGATCCTTTCTCTCTTTTTATCAGATAGTATCTCCTGAGAGTCAGTCTGTAATTACCCCTAACAATACTGTCATATTTAAGGATAGAAAAATACAGGTATAGACACATGTTTTTCTTTGAACATCGGATCCCCCAAATCAAATACAAATAAATTTCCTTATGAAAGAATTATTACCTAAGAAGCAGATTTGGTAGTAATATTAAAAACTAAGTCCTCAGTTTAGAACAAATCCTTCACCAGGAGCCTGCTAAGTTTCCCAGGGTCGTGGACTAGCTGAAGTAAGAGAAAAAATACTACTGATTTCAATGGGCCCAGGATATCATCCCCATATTTTATTCATAGTATATCATCACAAATGGAAACTACAAATGAAGTATCATGAGGCAAGGTGCTTATAATTCATGTTTTCTTCCACTGTAATAGCCAATACCTCTCCCTGAGCTACAACAGAGGCAAATTAGTTCCACATGTCAGATACCAACCATAATATTTTCCCTTGCACTTGGTACACAATAAGGGAATGCAGTACAGCATAGAGCAATTAATACATTTCTTTTTGTGAAATAATGCATGACAGAACAACTCAGAAAATATGTCACTCACTTGAAAGTGGTGAGTTGCTAGTCCATAAAGAGTAGAAGTAGGAAAAGCAATCAAAGTACAATAAGATAAATTATGCCCCCTTACATCTTCCTAGTGGTTGCCTTATTTGCTTCATTTCAACCCTTCTTTCAGTGCAGGTTTCCAAGTACCCACACTTACAACATCATCTCTGAATGTGAGATTACAATCTGTCACAATCCAAACTAAATCAGAAATACATTAGAAATCTAACATATAGAATAGAACTGCTAAGCATAAGCAACCAGTGCATTTTGCATATCCTATAGTATCCTGCCATGGGCTCAGCTGCCATTCCAGATGGTTGTGGGTCTATTGTAGGTTTTGCGTCATATTTACCAGTCCCATGTTTAAGTAACAAACTCTCACCTTGATATGCCTTTTACCATCAGAAAATAGTAAATTGGAACCAATGCCTTTAGGCAGTATCTATTAATTGTACTGCACTTTGTGCATGTGATGATGTACATAAATAATATGCAAACATTTCTCAAAATCACTCACATCAAACCATTCTATTAGGAAATAATCTTGGCTATGAAGCCCTAATTAAGATATGCTATTTCTGACAACACATGCACAGGGACTATAGAGTATACTTGTAGTCACAGGTAACAGCCACAACATCCCAAGAATGCTTTGGAACAAAATTGTGAGACTAATGAAGCTCCTGGATGCATTAATTGCTCTGTTCAGTAGATACCAACACAGAGGAAGCCACCAAAACCAATGACAAGTCAATATAACGTGATATATGGATCCAGTACAATACTCTATTTTCACAACTCTATCCCTCCATTGCCATACTTCTACAATTACCCTGTAGTACTTCAGGGTTTGCTAATCAGTCCTCTCCAAGCAGAAGTCTCTTTTCCAGCTTCCCCAGGAACAGCTGTAACATCATTAGTATTTCTCCAAAATATAGACTTACAATACCAGTTTGAATTCATTATATCAAATAGAAAAGAAATTATGAACAACTTTGGTAAGCTTTGCCCTACCTTATTCCAAGAGGCCTATTCTGTTTGCCAGTACTACTCAGTGCTGCATGTGGCATCACCAGAAGAATGGGGCATCACGACAGACTGAAGCTGATATCTACAGAAAATGTTACTTTCCAGTCCTGTAACATAAAGACAATGCACAGTTCTGTCAGAAACTATGATGGTAAAAACATTGCTCTGTGTAATTCCAAGGTGATGTTCATCCTTATCAAGTCTGATGTTTTACAAGGGAGAAAAAATCAGCCTGACATCTGAAGTTCAGGTCATGTTTTTATGGGTTATGCATCATCATCAGTAAACTTGATCCAGTTTATAAATATAATAAAGTACATTTCTTTGGAAAACAGTTTTTCTCCATTTAGAAGTACAGACACTGTTACTTTGGTTTACAAGCTTTCTTGTATTTCCAAGTATCCAGTTCACAGTAGAATGTTGAATTCCATGGTAATAGTTTCAAAATACACAGTAATTGTAGAAGTGTGAAGGTAAGCATTGTAGAATTAGATATAAGTGAATGAAAGAGGTCTGTGTTTGTCAAGCTGAAGGTCATATTTTTGGAATTTCATTTTCCAAATCCATTGATCAAATTGGAAACTGGCTTCTACTCTTAAATCCTCATGGACTTGTAAACAACCAACATGACATACACAGAAAGGGGAAGTGGAGAAGAAGGAGTTGATTATTAAAGAACACACTTAGACCACAAGGAATACAAAGCCCATTTAAAAATGTATGAAATTTATAAACATTATTTTCAGGCATCCTCTTTTCATTATCATGAGAAGATTTTGAGACAAATTCAGGAGTTTGTAAACACGCATAACTTCAATAAAGTGGCAATCAAGTTTACAAGAGACTAATTAAAACTTACTGCATAAACTACCACCGACTCTGTATATCCCTTATACTCTCTGGCTGGAGTAGCAGAACCTCACTACCACTCTGTTTTAACTAAAGTTATGAAGACCACAGTTAAACAGAGAAGAAAATATCTTGCCACAAAGTGTCTTTTCTGAGTTCAAAGTTCCTTTACTGGCTTAAGGCAGAAAAGAAATATTTTCAGTATTTTGTTCTAAGAAGTTTGCAAACCAAGTGCCTACTTGCAGAATGCAAACAAAATATTTTCTTTATGATTTATGTATCTGATAAATAAATAATTATTATTTCTCCAAGGCAAATTTCTTTTTCAATTGAAAGTAAATACATAACGAATATCTCTACGACTGCATTGCCTAGTACTATGTCCCTATTCACTTTCACAGTGATAGTTAATCTTAGTAACAGGCATAGAACAATATGTACATGTAGTACTGCCATAAAAAGCCATCAGAACTTTGAGGGGATAAACATTTACACAGAATGCTTGGTACAAATTCATCTGTGTCAAGGAACACCAGTCAGATCCACTTTAAATATGTTGAAATGCTTATTTCATAGTTTACCAAACTTGACATTTAACATACAAACAATGAAGACAAAATATCAGTCTACAGGATAAGAAATTATAAGGTATGTTCAAAATTATAAAGTGTCAGTCTTTAATAAGAGATTATAGCACAACAGCTTGTAGAGGGTCAAAAGTAAAGCTATGATGGGAATTAAATTTTTTGTTCCTAAAGCAAAACCAAAGCAAACTCTGTGAGAACAGATTTAACGGGATGGGAAAACCTACCAAAACAAAATCTTATGATGGTGAGACATTATATGCTAAATGCTATCACAGCTCTTCTCTTGGTTAGGGAATGAGAATAACCTCTTATTTGAGGTACAAATTACAATGAAATATCAATATCCTGCTGCCTTCCACATTAAGGTAAAAGAGTAAAACATAGATAGTTAAATAAAATCTCCAAATCCTGCCTCAGAATTCTATGGATGGAATCATTTTCTAAAGGAAGGTTTCTGCTCACAGTCACGCCCTAATTTCAAACAGTCATTTCTGTATCATTTCTTCTCTTTCAGAAGTGAAACCATAGCACCATGTTCTCAGGGCTATGTCTTCTCAGCCAATCACCAGAGCAACACCTGAGGAACCAGAAGGTGGTCTTCTTCTAAAGTGTGCAGAAAAGAATGGAAGATCCAGGTCTGTCCAAAAAATTTGGTACAAGCAGGAAAAGTGGATATTCTGAAAAAAAAAACATTCTGTACAGTGCTAAACAGAATAGCTGAATAAACTTTATACTGGTTTTCCCCTTTTCCAAGAACTGGTGTGAAAGACCCAACAAATGACTACGAAAAATGGTAGCGTTCAAAACTACTTGAGCAAAGGTGACTGATTTATGCCATTTACAGCTAAGAACATCGTTTGTCACTTTGATTTTTTGTCTCAAAATACATAAAATGAGAGTAGAAACTACAGTCCTTCATGACTATTGATTATAAATATTTTTGCACCAAAAAAATTCAACAAAGCAGAGCATAATCAGAAAAAAAAAAAAAAATCTGTTAAAAGTAGAAATTAGAATCATAGAATCATAGAATAGTTAGGGTTGGAAATGACTTTAAGATCATCTATTTCCAACCCCCTGCCATGGGCAGGGACACCATAAACAATGCCACAATGCCAAGCTGGAAGCTTTAATAGCTGGAAGCTATTAATGCAATTTGGCCTTTCAATACTCCATCGCATTGCAGTATGTTGCCATTCCAACTTCAAAATAAGTTGACAAAAAATGGCAACATTCATTTATTCCATTTAGTCTGCTTGATTCCTGATCTTTGTCCACCTGGGGTGACACTTCTGACTATCAATTTGCTATGGAAAGCACCATCCTTCCTTTCTTCTTTTGGCCTCATTATTTGTTTACTTATCTATCTATTGGGATTTTCTATGAACATTAAAAACGTATTGTCTACAAACATGAGCCCTCAAATATATCATATCCATGTTGCATCATTTTTCATGAGGCAGCCCAGCAGCTGATTTGTCTATTTCAGTTAGGAAACAATCTTCAAAGATAAAGGATGCACAGAAATGAAACATTGTGCCACTAATTAGAAATAATTTACATTTCTACACTGCCATAAATGGATTATTCTAATTTGTATTACTGCTATCTCACCTTATTCTAAGAGAGTTGTATAGATAGTTTGAACTAATAACCTGGATGCATCTGTGGCCTAATAAAATCACAACAGGCAAAAAAGTTCCTGCTGCACTAATCTGAACATGGTTTTATCCTAGCTCTGTTCACATGCTAAATAAACATACAACATCTAATTTGCTGTTGATAAACTAAGAAAATATTTTGTGAGTCATCTGGTTATTTCCAAAAGTAACTATATTAGTAGTTTGAACATCCTGAATCAGGATCTCTTCACTGGATAAAAGGAATGTTCCTATCCTTCTTTTGTGTCATGTATCATTTTGCTAAAATACTCTTTCAGAATTCAATGTCTCAACAGCAGACAAGTTGCAGGGAAGACATAGGAGCTGAGAGCTCATGGAATACAGAAAGTGAACCAAGGTGGTGTCTTCTTCTTTCAGATGGCAATAGGTTAAGTCCCGACTTTTCTTTTTCATGCATTATTTTCCCATTGTCTTTTTTTTCTTTCCCAACAATAAGAAACAGCAGAAACCAGATCCTGAATCACTTCCTGAATCACACATTTTTGAACTAAAAACAATTCAAGTGCTTCAATACAATCTCCAAAATTACTTCCTTAGTGCCATTTTCATGTTTCTGAAGACAGCTCTGATGATACAACTACTGGCTAACCCAAGAAGCAAGTCACTAAGTTTATAAAGACTTCTTCAGTTCCTTATTTCATTAGTATTACTGCTTGAAATCCATTTTGGTTTCATCCAGAATGTGTTACATTGCTGAATTTGCTGAAGGACACCTGTACTTATTAAAATTAGCCACCTAAACTTCTGAGGTGACTTCCACTAGATATTGTGAAGTCTGTAGGCAAAGGCTTTATGAAATTGTACCTATTATTCACTAAAATATCACTGATTGGCTCAGAAAGGGTGCAACACTGAGTGTCAACAGTTAAAAAAACCATTTAAAATACGACTGAATTCTCTTCTTCAGAGATGCATCCTAGAACCAGCACCCATCAAAATGAGAAATCATTGACTCAAATGACTCCTTATCTGGACTCATGAAAGGCAGATATTATAACAGTATGGTGATATGAACAAATAGACCAAGGAGTATTCTGTTTAAGACAGATCAGATGTTTGTACAGCAAAAATTTAGGAATATGAAAAAAAAAAAACCAAAAACAAAAACAAAACCCACACTCTATAGAATTTTAAAAAATCTATAATCCAAATGCTGCAATTTAGCAGACTCAGACTGTGAAAAACTGTGCTTTATGTGAATTAACAGTTGCTCTGATTTGTTTGTTTTTTTTGTAAATTGAAACTTCAACTCCTCATTTCTGTTCTTTATTTTTAAAATACCTATTTCTTTCACAGAGCAAGACCTAGATGGCTAAAGTACTATTTCTGATCTTCGAAGTGTCTGGACTCAGTTTGAAAAGATGCAGCGAGTCCCCGAGTCTTTAAACATTTGTAAAATGGAGCTTACAAAAAGAATTCTGCGGTTTTCAAACATCTGAAAATATTTCCTAGATGTGCCAATTTGCCCTGAGAAAGGTCACTTCTCTCATGTAATTCAGTCAGAAGCAGAAGTGTTAGGATTCTTTCCTAAAGATGTTTAAGCTGGTTTGGCAACAGGAAAAATAATAAACAAACTATATGTTGCATAATTTCTAGATTCTATACTTCATTCTGTACCTACCAGAGTCTAATGGAACAACAAAAATTATTGACTCCCAGAACTGTGCCTGAGCAGCAGAGTTGTTTTCCCCTTCTCATAAAGGACTGATAACTAATGTTCCTAATCTGCTAAGGATATTAACTATATAAATACATTTATTACACCTTCAACATCTGTATTTACTATATTATACTTAAAGAATGGTTTATTGCTATAATTAATATGGTTTTAAAATTAGAACATTATGAAAGACATATGTTGCTTTTACTGGACAGAAATTAAGGAGATTTTCAAAAGCGAGAAAAAGGCTGAAAGGCTCCTTTTGTACACTTTGGGTCTACTTCCCTTTGGAAAATGTCCTTCAGCAATTGCCATTTGTTGGCATGCAGTTTCATGACACCAGATTATTGCAGAAAATAAAGTTTGGAAATGAATTTGAAATTAATTTTTTTGCCAGCCACAGTTCTGGTGCAGAGCATTTGTCACCCAACAAATGTGTACTAGAATTATTCTTCATACAGTACAAGACTTCCCCAGTAGCTTCACACCAGTGCAGATCACAGAGAATTATCAGATTTATTATCTTTTCATTGATCCTCCTGAGGCATTTGGATGGATTGATTCTTGTATGCTACTCCTTAGACATATTAGATAGACTGCTTAACAAATTTCAAAGCAGCTGACCATGACCAGGTCAATTTCTCACAGGAAGTTCTTGCTCACATACACCCATCACTTGCCAGGAGCGTGTCTTTCTTCTGATCTAAAGCCGTCTTCTTGTGACATACAAAACAGACTACAAACAGAAGAAGCTAAAGCACAGTAATTTTGCCTTCTGAATTTAGACTATATTTGCTGCTTAATAATATGCCACTTTGCATAAATACTTTGAAACATCTCCATTATTCTACTGTTACTTAAATATCAAAAGAAATGCGTCTTCAGAGATAAATCACAGTCTTGTATTACCACTTTTTGCTTTTAAAAATGTCAACTTCTAACAAAATGGACAGCCTTTTTGCAGCATGTTTTAGTTTGAACTGTGAGCAGAACAAAAGGAAGAACATGTAGTAAATTTTTAAGAGGCTACATGATAGAATCTGGTGAGGGAACTTGTGGCTTACCACAGCAGATTCAAAGCCTGACACAATTGTTTCTTAACCATGCTAAATACATGCCATATTTCAGAAGCAGAGAAAATTGTCTTCCCTGAAGATTGCATCCTACTGCCCAGTAATAATGGGCTGCTTCTATGTTGCCATTAGTCAGGAGCCTTTATATCCTAGAGACCAAAGTTATGTACAGCCTAGGACTATGCATTTTTAAACCTGGAGTTGGATGTTTAACTGGCCTCCCACTCAATCTGTAGGAGCCACCCAGCAAAACCAACCTGAAATCTCAGGTCCCCTTCTCACACAGCAGGCTATGCTAACTCATGCCTGTGACTCAAACTCACAGGAGGCCAAACAAGCTGAAGCTTGTAGCCACTAACTCAAATGCTCTTATGTTCAGGGATGGAAAAGGTTGTATCAGACCAGGGAAAAGGAGGAGGACACCTCCTCCTTCTCCTTTCTGTCCTTCAGCTGTGCCCTAAAGGCTGAATGTGAGAGAGGAGGGTGAGAGGGAGAGAAGAAGACAATGCAACAGTCCTTGGCATGCTTATTAGACCACTGTCTCAAGTTAGGCTATCAGGAATACTAATTACAGGATTTAATCCCACTTCTCATATGTTTCACCCAGAACTGTAGGAGGGCACCTTTATTAATGAGATGATACCTGTAGAGAGAGACCCCTCTTGAGGCTAGATTTTAGCACTGTTATCTTACTGCTTACTTCTTTTTCTTTAATAAAAGTCATGCCAACCATGGAAGAAGAAAGGCAATGCCGTTGGCTAGTACCTCAAACTCTTTTTTCTTATTTTAAATACGTAAATATAATTATTGGAGCAGTTGCTCAGATGATATGAAAGCTGAGTCTTTTTCTGTTCATGAAAGAATCAATACACATGAGCCCCTTTTCAAAAAAATGTCCTGACTGTTAGGCTACAGGTAATTCTGAGAATGTCTTGGTACTGAGGACCCAACGCCCAAGCAAATGAACATTGCAACTTCAATTTACTACTGTGGCTTCGATGCCCAACTGGAGAGCATCTTTCTTACACATTAACTTCATCTGAAATTAAACTAGTTCATGTGCTCCAAGACCTGATGCACAACACAGTGATTTTTTTCTGCACATCTGTTCACATGCACACATATGAACTCCTTCTGAAGTTAACGGAGAGTATACATAACCTAGAAGCAGTATGAGCCAAGGAGTTGATGGGTGGCTGAGTTATTGATCAGATGATACTAAAAGAGAAGGTAACGAGTGTACTCAGAAAAGCTTATTCATTGATAGTTTTTCCCCCTGAAAATTTAAATTTATTAGCTCAAAATTCTGAAAATAAACTAAAGTGTAACTGGCTAGGAAGTTAGTCTTGATATTTTCCAGAGCAATTCAAGATAACAGCCCAAAGATAAATATAGCTATCTAGAGAGAGACAGAGATAGCAGGCACTTTTTTTTTACTATTGGTTCTATTAATAGAGAAAAAGTAAAAGGGCTTCTCATTACAGAAAATAGTCTTCACATCACAAATCTTTCCCAGTACAGAGGAATTCTCTTATTTAAATTATGCACCTCACAAGAAGGAAAAGGTTATGAAATCTGTGACAACACATGATTTTTTTTTCCACAGAATTAGCTGGATCCTAATGGTAAACAAAAACAAAAAACCAAACAAACAAAAAAGGAACTGAATTTACAAATTAGGTATTTAAAAATCCCTCTACAAAGTCTTCTAAGAATTCAAAGTTTAACTAAGGATGCTTCATTTCTCCTTATCCAGATCCATACATTTCTGAAGGACTAGAAATTTAGAATCCACCATTCACTGCTTTCAGTAGTAAAAGAACAATTGATCCAACCCATGCATGCTGGGATTTTCAAGAAAGCCTGAGGAAACAAAATGTTTAAATTACTTTTAAATTCAGTGGGAGTCAGACTTCTAACTCACTAAGGCCTACTGAAAATGATATCTGCAACTTTCAATATCCGGAAACCAAAGAAATTAAAATTTTGCAAAACCTTCAGTGAACTAGGAACTATTGATTATTTAATGGTTGATTAAAATTTCTTACTAAATGCCTCCACGGAAGGAACATTAACACTCATATTTCTATTTTTCATAAATGTCAATTCTATCTGACATTGTGTGTTATTCAACATGAAAGATATCTGGAAAATCCTCCATAGAAACAGGCTACAGCATAAAAGCTATCTATTGAATGCTACCAACAATGAACTAGCAAAAAAAAACAAAATAGCTAAACAAGCTTTCATAAGAACATATTTTATAAAGTAGAACTCCTTCATTTTCAGAGCAGAAAACAAAGTTGGAGATTCAGATTTGCATCTCTGTTCTGTTCAGGAACAGCAAAAGGCATTCCAAATTACAGTCCACCAGCTATTCCAGGGTGGGTTCTTCTATTCCCATATGCTACACCCTTTACCCATGTGCTAGACCAAAAGGCATGAAAATTCATGCTTCTGTTGCAATAAAATGCAAAAGCAAAATTAACCAAAACTATTTTATGAAACTAAACTATTGGATTTCAGCTAGCTCTGTGAGTTAGGTTGAGACCTGCAACCACATGAGCAGCTAAAGTCTAATAGTTGAGAAATGAGTCCCTGCAGTGTCCCAAGAACAAGTCCAATGCTGGCTGTCCTTCTGCTCAAGGCAGAAGTAGCTTGCCCTTAACTATTCATTACAGGGACAGTAAAAGGCAATATTTTCAACACTGCTGAGAAGATTTTAGCCAGCTGTTATCCTTTTTGCCGTTCACAAAATCAGAAGGCTGCACTTTGGGAAGGTTTTGTACTTATATGGGATTATGCAGAAAGAGATTTGGGGTGCACAGACCTCACTGGGAAGTCACACATGGTTCTTTAGTTGATATTTTCAAGAGAGACTTGTGATTTCTCCGTATAAGCGTTAGAACTGGAGAATGAGGAATTTGTGTTTGGTCTAATAATGAACAAATATCTAATAGAGAATAAATTTTAGTATTTCAATGCAGTAATAAAAACCAGCATTATTTGTTTGTATGCCAGGTCAGTTTTATTCCTGCTTTAACTATAAGGGCAGCTGGAAACTGCAACTTTCCATTAGTAAAAGAGTAGGCATTAACTAAATCCAAGATTCCTAACTATTGTGCGTCCTGCCTACAGCTGCTTTCATTGCTTTTGCTTTCTCTGCAGGACACATTGGTTTTGTCCTTCAAAAATCTCTCTTACACATCAGAACTGAAACCTTGGTCAAATGAGACACAAGTAGAAAAATGGAAAAGGTCTTAGGAGGCCACATATAATAATACATCCAAGCATGAAATGCCCCATGTTTACAGAGCAAAGTAAACATTTTACAATATTTGCAATCAACATAGGGAGTCTTTTATTGCTTTTCAGAAATCTACGCCAAGAAAAAATTGCAGCTCTGTTATTTTTTAATGACGCAGCATGCTGTTAATTTGGGTATAAAGCCAAAAAGCTCCATAGTGATATTCAGGAAAGAGTTGTCTAGTAATCCCTCAATGTCTTAGATAAAATTGAATCTGAATGGCTATGCCAGTTTGAAAACAAATCAATTTAAAACTAATTTCATCCACAACATGCAGGTTTTTTAACAAACGTCTTTCATTGCAACAGTGATACCAGGAACATCCATAAACCAAATACGTTTATTCAGATCCTGATGTTGCATACAAAACATGAACACCTTTCTAGTACTACTCAAACTACAGAGAAAATAAATCCCTGAATCCTTCCTCTTTGCTGTCTCATTCCCATCATTAAAAGTGAAGTCCACCTCACAGTTAGGCAAACATATTGAAATTTCTCCTGCCCTGATCTCTCGCCTATTCACCCTGATCTCTCACCAGCAGTTTTAAGGTCACACCAGATTCCGCAGAGCCTCTTCCTCTGGCTTAAATGGATCAAGACCAGTTTGAAATCTCACCTAAAAGACTGTATCCTCTTGCATTTTGTACCCAGATGCTGCAGATATGGGTGGAAAGGAAGAGAGGTACAGAGAGATGTTGAAACTACCTGAAGTCACCTGAGAGGCAGCCCATAGTGCCAGGGTACAGGGCAGCCCAGGAGGGAGGAGTAGAACTGATCTCACTCATCTTATTCTTCCACGCAAAAGGCATTTTTTACTCCATGGCCCAGAAGAGCTGCTTCCTAGAGAGTTTTATACTTGTTTCTGCTATCCCAGCAAATGACTGATTCCACCCTAGTATGTCCAGCACTCTAATACTATGCTATAGGGAGATACTGTTTATCTGGAAACGTTTCCATAGCACAAAATCTGAGCTTTGCCATTAAAAAAAGCAGCTCTGCTGCCCATCAATAAGCAAAATTGTTCAGTGCAGCCTAGTTCATTAGGCATTAATTGTAATGGAAAACAGAATTACAATCTAATTTTTAAAACCTTTTAACCTAGCAATTGATGCATTTGTGCATAACTATACACACACACACACACATATATGCCTTAGTAATGTCTCACTTGTCATTATTTTAGAATGCTATCACACTACCTCATATACATGCTGTGTTACATATAGCTATTACCCTTGGTTTATCCTGTTAAGTTAATGACAAGCCAGCAAGCCTCCAGACTTCACACCACATACTCAGTGCAGGTATTGCATTAACCACTCCATGCATCACACAGGAATGGGAATGGTACCTCTTTTCAAGGAATAAGTGAAAGGTCAAAATCTCTCAGAGGCATCTTACATTGACTTGATTGAACTGCTGCCACCTTCCCCTCGCATCAAGAAAACAAACATGACTATATAAAGAAAACCACAGTACATTTGTTGAAAGATAGAGACCTCTTGTGTATTTGTTTGGGCCTAATAACTAAGTATCAAAGAACATGCAATAGTAAGAGATGTAAGGGACCAAAGCTTGAAAATTTTAGGAGTTTTATGGAAACTGGATAAATAATTAGTGACCTCAGTTCAAGTCTCAATCTCTGAATTTGCACAGGAAACAATCTTGAAAAATGCGTCAAAATTAAAGCAAATAAATTGCTCTGTTTGATAAGCAAGGAGACTGATTTTTTTTTTATATTTTCTTTTACCAATCCATATCAACTCCGAAAAAAATATTATGTTGTTTTATTCCATGTTACTTTCAAAAAAGCCACATAAACCCAGACACCAAATGACTTCACACCCTCTTATTCCTCCAGTAGTTATGCTCTGGCACTTAACGTGAAACATTCTTAAGTTTCCTGTTACACTTTTTATTACTTTTTAATCCAGCCTGAAACTTCACCTTAACCTTCAAAGTACTGCATTAATCACATTCTTGTTTTTTTGCATTGACATAAGGATAGCATGAATGTAGACAAAACAGTGATTCAATATTTTAGAAAACCTGATATAATACAATGTTTTATCCTCTCTCCTTTTATAATTACACTTATATTAGTTCTTATTGAAATAAATCACTACTCAATTACAGTGCTTTCAAATCAAGGGGTAGAAAAGGCATCTGAAAAAACACAAAAATACTTTGCTTTAAGTTTAACTTTCAAAAGGAAGCACAGATTCAGGCTATTGTTTTGCTTATTCTGAAACATTCAGAAGTTGCTTCAAAATGTGCTTTCTGTTCATTCTTTATCTTTTAAAGCATGTTAAAATCTCTTGGGGAAAAAAAAGAAAAAACAATGTAATATTTATAAGAAATAATAATACACACAAGGAAATATGCTTAGTTTCCTTTTAAGGAATTCAGGAGAATATCTTCTACTGTGTTCATTCCTTCATGCCTTTACGTCTTTGTCCTGTAAGGATTTTCTGTCCTTACAGGAGAAGGAAATATCGCCCTGTCCTAGAATTTGTGAAGCTAAACCAAAATCATATCTCTATTTTAAACAACAGCCACAAAATGCTACAAAAGAACGTATTTCCTGTTACACAACAAAGAATTTAAAGTAATTTTCATTAATATTATACAAAGCATTTTTGGATCTATTCTTGTAGTCCTATGGGACCAAAGCAGTCATTCAGGATATTAATAATATTTAATTTTACAATTACAAAGAGAATTCATTTGACCTGAAAGTTCAACTTAAATTTCCAAACTGGATTGTAAAATACAGGGTTTCTCACTGAAGAGAATGCAATTTTAAAAATGGAAATATACATGGTACATAGATTTAAATATTTATTAAAGAAAAAAAATCTATATATTCAGTTGATTTTACATTTTAACAATAAATAAAGACAGGCTAAAGCAGATTGGTTTTTTAAGGGATTTGTATCATTTTCACAAAAAAAAAGATGCAGATGGAAGTATTACATTATTATTTCAGTTCACTCTTTCAATTGAACCCTTGCTTGTATAGAACTTATTTTAAACAGATGCTTTATTCCAGTGTTTTTTAAAAAACTAAAAAGTAGATTTGAGAAACTTTAGAGACATTATTACTATTAGAACACCTCTATGTACATGATACAAACCGTTGGAAAATAATTGAAATAGTTTCATAAACCTTTGCCCATGCATCTCTTAAGGTTTACAAGAGCTCTGTGGAGCTAGAAAAGATTACACATTCTTCCTCCTCTCTCAAAAAATAATGAAATTTTAGGGATTGTAAAAAGTGGTATAATTAAATCTAGAGAATTCCATTAATCTTGATAAAGAATACTAGTGAATAAACTAGCTTATGCATAACAAAATACATTCAAAATGCAAATGGTTTATAACCCAGGTACCAGAAAGCCATTAATATCAGCATCCAGTGAATTTCTAGAACAGTATCTACACCAATGCCTAAGTAGCCAGACCTTAACTTTACTTCCGTATCTCAGTGGAATTACTCCAGCAGTGAAGTTACTCCCTATGTTAGCATCTGTTAAATGAGATCCATAATTACAGCTGGCAGTTGGAAAACTGAAGCAAAACTGAATTAGCATTTCAAATATTTCAGTATATATGCTATTCCCATGTCACCAATTACAGCCCCATCTGTACAAAATGCTACCAAAAATACTCATATTTTAATATGTTTCCCTTCCATCTCTAAATACTTGGCTCACATTAAAAAAAAAAAATAAAATAAATTAAAGAAGCTGGCTTTTCACCACCAACCACCCTACCAAATGGTCAACAGTGCTGTCACAAGCAGCAACGCATGGACGTAGCACAAACTACTTCCTAATGTCAGAATGAATTCATTACAACAGCAGTACTGTTTTCATTATTTCTGAGTTGTTGACCATGTTAACCTGTATGAATTTTTTTATACCTAGATTAAAGAAATATTATGGATATGCTAACAGACAGAAGTAAGCATGGAGGTAAGTTATCTTAAAAGATGAGCTTTTTCTATGAACTTGAACATATTTTCAGAGTTTATTTTCCTCTTGCCTTTTCCCCCTCTTCTTTTTTAATCTCCTGCTTCTGTAATACTAATTCACTACAGTATTTATAACACTCAAAATAATAAAATCCTCAAATAATGCATATGCTGCTAGAAAAAGAAACTGTAGCATCCCCAGTTTATTTTTAAGAAGAAAACTTATCTTGAGGGCAAAAGCAGTCCAAAAGTATATGCCATTTAATATTTTACATAATATATCCCTATAGAATATACTCTGTGTTTCTGAAGCATAAATCTCTCTCCTACTTTGTGTCTTGTCAGAGAGCTTGAGCAAAGGACAGTAGTTCAAGAGAGGTAGCCTAGATAATCACTTTATTCATTTAAATGGAAAAATCATAATGCTATATACTTTATTATAAGCTAGTTTCCAGACACACACTCTAATATTATTAGAAACATAAAGGCTTTAGTACAACAGAGAAATTTTCAAGCTACCATAGAATAAATTTTACTTATGGGAAAGTAAAGACTCTGAATTGAAAATTCCAAGCAAAAATAATCCAGGGTAATTTTGTCAATTTTAAGACCATTCTGAGACCATCTAATTTACTGTTCTCTGTACTCAGTAATTCAAGAAAGACAGAATGCAAACTTTATGGTTGGAATAAAAACAGATACAAGAAAATAAAGAATTGTATGGCATCTTTATTCTAGAACTCTTCTGTTAAATTTGAACTAGAATAATCTGATTTCATTAAAATTGGTACCTTTAAATTCTATACAAACACACCCAGGAAGGGTTCCTTAAAAGCAGGTGAAGTTTCAGGGGTGAGCAAAATATTACTGTCATGAATGAGAAACAACAAACAATACTTCAAGCTGTGTCATTGTACAAATCCTTATTTTACATTTTTAATTTAAAATTTAATGATGTATACAAAATAGTCGTCATCTCTGCAAGTGCTCACGCCCAGAGTCCTACCAGCTTGAATGCATTTTCTCAGATAACCAGGACTACCTACAAGTCATTTGAAGAACCAGACACCCACCTTCTCCCCCAAATATTTATGAAATATGATAAACAGCACACAAGCCCTGACTGAATATAACACTTCAGTTATGACGTAGTATGTTTACAGAACTGTACTTAAAACCCTAAGTCACTGTACAGCTCTATTGTAAATTTCCATGGAAAAATGATTTAAAGTATTCCTCAAATCCTCTGAACTAGAGTAAAACCCCAAATACTGGATCACGGCACTGCTATAATTTATGTTGTTCTATGCCAGAAATCTGTGCAATAACAGCAGCTTATAATACTTATTATGAGGCTGAACATTTGCCATGTGAATTAATTTAATCCCAGCTAGTATCTTTACAACTTGGAGAAAGTTGGGGCTTTTTTGTATTATAATAACCTTAAACTTTAATGTAAGACTGTAGGTCACTGATGACCTGGCTGTTGGGGATGAACACTCACAGAAGTAAAGTGTTCACATATTCCAAATGCCACTAGAATCATTTTGCATAAGGGATACACGTATGTGAAATCGCTAGGTTATCAGCATTCAGGTACGTCTAAAATGCTGTTTCCATGTGAGGAACAGGCAAGAATACTGTACAGAGTTACACAGATTTAATTTATTATTTGAGTGACACAGGTTGTAATGTTTCCTCCCTTTCATTCATAGCATAAAATTTGAAGTTGTTGGACATGTAGCTAATCAAATAGAGCATTTAAAAAAAAAAAAAAAAAAAAAAACAAAAAAAAGCCGAAACCAAAAAGGCAATGGGG
>NDXB01016118.1:2847-31449 GCA_002631895.1 Agapornis roseicollis
CCCCCCCCCCCCCCCAAAAAAAGGGGAAGAATGATTGTAAAACCACAAAAATGGTTAGGCTCGTTCAGAATAGGAGCAGGAGCAGTGCTAATTGAGTTAGACAACTGCAGTCACTGACTTGGGCATCAGAATACTCTCCTATTTGCATACTCAAGCACCTATGCCTATGTTTTCTTGTCCTCCAAGGAGGTTTAAATCTAGCATTCTCACATGATAAAATGATTAATTGTTATGATATTATTGTGATACTTTTGGGGTTCTCATGGTGTTCTAGTTTATTTTTCATGCTACCATAGTAATCTGTTATAAAAGGGGAAGAAAAACATAAGTAGGTGTTTGTAGTTTCCTTGGCAAAATAGTTACACTTTTTAAGTGTAGACTTACAAAAAAAAAAAAAAATCTACACTCTAGGTAACCTAGAAAGCTTGAAAAAATAATTTAAGGGTAAGCCATGACATGATTTTTATAGGTTGGTGAAATAAGCACTGATCTGCAAGGCTTTTTGCTAAAAAAGTGATGTGGGTTCACTTGGACATTTGACTGGTTTAGAGGTTGTCCATGAAATATCAAGGGTAAAAAGAACTGGTTTGGGAAAATATGTGAATAATAGACATGCTTTGGTGTAGGTAGTACTATTAGCTGAGCTTTATCATTTCACACAATGGCAGAGGAGCAGTTAGAACATTGCACTGAGACTAAGGAGATTTGGGTTCTATTTTCAGCTCTGCTTTGGGCCTACCGGTTGGCTTCTAATTATTCTGATTATTCAAGAATGAGACCAACATCCTTTTGTGAACAGTTTTAAACTGTGTTGATGCAGCACACTTTGTTAATAGCAATGATACCTTCTCACACGTGCTGTCATTAAAAATATACTGTAAATTCACAAATGTCAGTCAGACTGTGGTAATGTGCGAGTGGCTGTGGAGAAAATAATGCAGAGCAGGTTCATCATGCCTGCTCCAGCACTGCTGTGGAAAACGAGATGTTAACATAGACTCACCTCTGGAGTCAGAGTGTTAATGTACATAGTGAATTAGAGGTGCTGGTCCACGTTCTTGAGGTCTGTCACAGAAATGTCCACTGACATGGCAGAGTCAGCAGGGATCATTGACTGCGCAGATCTGGAACATGCACCACCTTTTCATTTAGGACTGAAAGTGCCCTTTCAAGTGAAAGACCTCTCTTCCTTCAGTTTGAACTTGGGATAGTATCTGCTCAGTTCATAGCACAGTAGACCTCCAAAATAGTCAGAGGTCAGAGGTGTTTCTGCAGAGCTGAGACCCCAGCCTGCCATCCACCCACCACATGTAGATCTTTGTATCTGCCTCGAACTGAAATTAACCTGTCTTTTGCATTGATGCAAGCATCTTGCCCAGTGAGCATATTGCAGCATTTTGTGTTAGACAGATGCCTCAGCAGATTCTGGTTACGTGTTAGGGCTACAGCTTACTCATTACCACAAGAGGGAAGCCAATACTAATATTATAACTTTCTGCATGTATTACCTATGGTTACTGTGGCAAGGCTTTTATCCATTTCAAGGCTGTTGCACGTCTCCTCTTTCCTTGTAGCAAACTTGCATTTGATCATATGTCAGAAACTGAAGAACATTATTCCACATTCCATTTGCTCAATGTTCTGTGAAATGAATTTCGTGGATTTGCCTATCTTGTTTGAATGGCAAATACATAAAGCTGGGACAGAGCTAAGCTGGTTGCTTTCTTAGTGAATTTGAACAGTCCACATGCAAGTAAGAGGAAGTTTGGTGGGCATGGCACTTGAAAAAATAAAGACGTTTTCCCTCATTTGGATGAGCATGAGAAATTGAAGACCATTCTAGAAGTCATAGACATTACTATTTCCAGTAGTTCTTACCCCATAATAATGACAAATTAATTCAGCAAGCTTTCTAACACTTGTTAGCCTGTTTCACAATCTATGTGAGCATCTTCTTTATGGATTCATTTATTATGGCAAACCTGGTCTCATCTACTCTGCTGCAAACCAGAGTAAATTTGCTAATTTCAGGGGCTTCACTGAATCACTTATCATGTGGTATGGTATCTGTGAGAGTCACCCTTGTTCAAATCACATGCTGAAGGCTTCGACCTGATAGGACAAGATTTGGCGTTACATTTGATTTTGCAGCCGGATGTTGAAAATGGTTTTTGTAAAGTTGTGAAAGCTGTGCTATTGCAAACAGGGATCTTTAAAATAGTCTGGGTGCAACACTGAATTCATCAGATTTCTTTGGTTGATGTTTTCCTGTGTTCTACATTGCTGCAAGATATAAATATAGGAGAGTTGCTGTTCAGAAGATTTCTGTAGAGCATTGCTGACATAAGACACTGGTTAGAGATCATAATTCTTAGTGGTTGGAGGTCGTGGTTTTTGAGCAACAGCAGAAATGTGAAGTCAGAAGCAGTGCAGAAAATCATGTATGTTGAGGCTTCCTATAAAGACCCCTAGGGTGTTCCCTGCAAGTGCAGGAGAGAAAATTAGGACAAGGTTATGAAAGTCACAGACATAGATTGCAGTCCCAAAGGGCATTTGCATAACTGGCTTCTTTGGATTGGTTTTTTTGTTTGTTTGTTTGGTTTGGTTTTCTTGTTTAATATTTAGGAGCATTTTGGGTATTTTGTCCTCCTCACCACCCCCACCCCCTCCCTTTACAGCACTCGTACCTTAAAATGCTTTCCTAAAGATCCTGCTGGTCTCAGAGAAGCTGTCAAGCTTAAATGGGGAAACATAGCCAGAAATATTACCCTTACCTAAGTGGAGAGACACTCTTCACAGACCCTCATGATACACTGTTGTTCAGGTATTCCTGAACCTATTCCAACCCAAACCATTCTATGATTCTATTCCTACATGACTTTTCTTTCTTCTTTCCCTCCAGTGCTGTTTTAGGCCCCAGTCCTGTGCGTGTATATATGCATGCATTTAACTCTAAGTACATGAGCAGTCACACTGCCTCCAGTGAGAATATTCACATGACTAAAATCATGCACTTGCATATGGGTTTCCTGAATGAAGGGCACAAAAGGAAATGGCCAGGTTAAAAATAATGAGTTGGTTTTGTCCCTGATGTAATGCCTTTGACACTAGTGGAATTATACAGAGCTGAAATGGATCCAGTATGTCCAAAGAACTATCTCCAGCTCCCTCACCTGCCAGTTTCCATATCTATGTTTATAGGGTAATAAAATTCAGTCCTCCTTTCCCTGTGCTTGGGTCGCTGAGGCGGGGGGGTGGCAGGGTGGAAATTCAGATCACTTTGCACCTGCAGGAGCTTCAAGACAGCATCTCCCAGTTCCCATGTGGTTTTGCCCTGTAGAGATGTTATGCCCACGGAGCTTCACCAGAGCCTGTAATTCCCTGTTGCCTGGTCGTTGTCAGTGCCACAGAGGGAGGTCAGGGTGGCTAACAACAAAGCAGGTCATGTCTGTTCTGCCACTTACCTACTCCTGTCCAATGCTGAGCCATTCTGTGGCCTTAGCAGATGCTGCTGATCTTGGAGAGAGAGGCCCTCTTGTCTTGGTTGGTGCTTCTAGGGTGCTTCTTTTTGTCTCCTGCACCAGCACTGCTTTATTCTGTGTGGAATATGCATTGTTAAATGCTCCAGAGGAATGCTCACACTTGGAAACACCTGGCATGTAAACATTAAAAAAAAAATAGTAATAAAAAAAAGATTTTTAGGCTTAGAAGAAACCCCTCTTAAAAACACTTCTACCTCCTTCTTTGGCTGTCCTGCTCCATGCCCACATGGTGTTTGGGAGTCCCCAGACTGTGCTACTGTGAAGCTCTGACCTGGGACCTGTGTGAGACTGAACTCTCTCCCACAGCTCGACTGCTGTGCAGTCTGTTTCCTCCAGATCACCAAAAGCATATGCCCATACGTGCCTGCTCACCCAAATACTCACTAACATGGGATAGATAGGCCTCTGAATGTGAAAATTTAGGGTGTCAGGAGAGGGAGAAAAAAGGACCCACCCCAAAACACAATGCTGAATAAACAATCTCTAGCATCCAGGGCTCATGACTGCTTTTGACAAGATCTATCTTTAGTTACAATAGTGAGTCACATCATTGTGATCTGACTTTACGGTTAGTTTGAGGTATGAGCCAGGCCATGGGATTGGGAGCGAGAGCATCATGGGATGTAGCTGTAAAATTCCACTACTCGCTACTCTCTAAATCAGGTTTGAAGAGCATTAAGAAACAGGAAGCGTGGGGGTTGGGGGGGAGGTATTTTTTCAGCAGAAAATTATTGCGGCGCACGGTGCATTGTGATGCAGCTCATCAGAGCAGGGAGAATAATAGGGGAGACGTATCAGTGATCGGAGACGCCCATAATAGTCTTAAGCAAAGCACACCTCTCTCTACATCGCTCTGTGTGCAAAGTGTCACGTCTAACCCACCCCACCAGCCACTACAAGCTAATGCAGGATTTTCTTGGATGGTGCTGCGTTGCTTAGCAACATTGCTAGGCAGCATGCTATACATCACGCACCGTGCTGGCTACTATGGTGTGGCAGGGCGGCTGCCAGTTATTTTTCTCTGCCATAAAATATTCATTTTGTGCTCGCCAGCAGACGCGGCCCCAAGGAGGTTGAGGGATACTGCCTCCCAGGTGGACATATGCAGCTCCTGGCGACTGTCGTGGGAATCGCAAGCAGCCCCAGGCTGAGCTGAGCGCCAGGTATATAAAATGTGGGTGTGATTCCCAAGATATAAACACCTGCCGTGCCTGAGATGGAATACAGGTTGTCTTTAGCATAAATAAATAAATAGCGAGGCAGAGAAGGTGATGTGACAGACAGAATAATACATGTAACCCACACCCCTCCTACACACTTTTTTTCTTTGACTGGCATAAGCAACTCCTGGTATGAGAGCTGTGTGTTTGTGTACATAAAAGGAGGGACATCTACTCGACATTCTGCGATAATTCCGAGGCTCATCCATACCACAGCACTGTTGGATGAGACATATCCAACAAATACCAGTAGTGGCTTTTTAGACTGATGAGTGTGATTTCAGTGGAGTCTGCCTGCCAAGCCCCCTCCCTGAAATGATTGCATAACCAGCTGTTGCATGCGTGCACACATAAAAAGAGAAAACCAATCCTATTCTATAAGAAGCTGAGGTGTTATTACAGAAGGCAAACAGCAGAGCTCCTGGTCCCCAGAGCTATGGAGAAGATGGCATCTGCAGCTCACTTTCAGGTGTGTGGACCCAGAACTAAGAGCTGTCTTGTTTGAGGGCAAAAGAGACCCCTGCAATGGCTATACACAGGGCAAGATTTGAATAGTTCTGAAATCTCTGCACCTAAAATGTTTTTTGTTTTAATTTAAATATGATTGCTGATACTGTCAGCAGGTGGCTAGAAGGGAGGGGTGCAAAAGAGCTGATAAAAGGCAGCAGATATTTTCTGGCATCTGAACAATGTGTTTTAATTCTGCACATCAGCGGACAGTCTCATTGTTTGAGCCAAGCAAAGGGGGAAGCAAGAAGGGAAAACCACACTGTCAAAATGCACAACGGTTGTGAGATGAACAGCTGCATTACCCTTCGTTTACACTTGCAGATATGGCAGCACTGATGAAGTCAGCGAGACTGTGGTTTGTACGACAATTATTATTGAAGGGATCAGGAATTCAGTTTTAGCTTAACCCGTCCTATTGTACGCACATCTTGGGATGTATGGTGGAACCAGAAGAATCAGACTTTTCTACAACAGAGGGGTATGTCTTCACATTACAAATCCTGGAGGAGTACAGTGACTGCAGTTTGATACAGAAACTGTTCTCATGGTGTTCAATGGCATTTGTCCAACAGCAGAACAAAGACAACGACAGAACTTCCATTTCATGTTTGTCACCAAATCGTGGCAGACTGAAGTGAAGTCAGCTTCTCAATCTCTGCACATAAGACCAATTTAATCCTAGAAGATGTTCAGAATTTGCACTGAGAGTAGTACACGTCCAAAGCATGTATAGACTTTGGAAGGAAAACTACTGCCACAGACAAGGAAAATATCATCCCTCTTGTACCTGGGTTTCAGGCACAAGTGTACTCTACCAGCCTGTCCTGGGCTTGAACGTGGACAGAGCTGCTCTACTGTTGGTGAATGAGGATCAAACAAAAAAATACACAAGGCCTGTAACTGTGCACATTCACTGATGTCTCAAGGAGTTACTTCCCCTTGTTATTCAAGAAGAGGCATGGCTTACTCCAGGGGAACAGAAGAATGCCTGTGAGTGGAAGAATGAAGAGGAATGCCAGACCCAGTGCACATCTAGGACAGCCAGGATACCATGCCTTGTTCCTGCCAACATATGGACTTCAAATAAAAAAGGTACTTCTCTGAGTTCAAACATCATTTATACCTGCTGCAAGACCTCTGCAGAGTCTTAATGATGATCTGTCTCAGCCCTTCCTGAGGGCTGAGAATCATCACAGCAAAATTTGAAAGATAAATTACACCTTACTACAAACCAGTGTCAAATGCACATGTGAGCGTGTAAGTCTGTGCAGAAAGCAGAATACTGTTGTGTTGGGCAGGAGTGAAAAAAGAAACAAGCTAATCTCTGATGACAATGGAAAAGAAAATAGCCAAAGAACTTTTTCTCTGTCTGAGTTTCATGGTAAATACCACTCAGTTTTTGGCATCATTAATATCTTCTTCTTATTAAGGAGTAGTCAACCTACTTTTCTCCGTGTTTTATGGGCATGCCTCAGCATTTTACAAGTTGGAGGTTGTGCTAAGAGCTGGAAATATTGTATCATCATTTCATTACCACCTGGCTTGAAGAAAGGATCCATTAGTGTGGTTTTGTAGGCATCTACTGTGAGAAAGTAAGGGAGGAGGCTGCTACAAACTCTACAATAGTTACTGGGGAACATCAATTATTTTTTAAAAGAAAATGCAATATTTCTCTTCTACTTCCTTAAATTTGTCTTCACAGCTTCATATCCCATCCCCTCCCCTCCTTTTCCTTGTTATTTGCAAGAAATAATATTTGTTTGTTTCATGCTACAAGAGGTGTCAAAGGCTTCTTTTTCTCCAAATGAGCCAGGGTCAATGTAATCTGAAAAACAACTCTAACAGAACAAACTTTTCACAGATAAACCCAGAAAGACTAAATCTAGTGCTGGTATCCTCCAAAAATTCTTTGCATGTTTCCATTTCCATTTTCTAGTATGTGTGGATAAGTGACAATATGTAATTACGTTCAGAAGCAAAAAAGCTCTTCTATAAGATGTGGACGAACACGGTATGTCAGAGAGGTTACATGTCACATACTTCACCTAGAAGAAGTCTTAAAATGAATGCAGTTGTGAAAAAAAGTTAAAACCAGCACTTAATAAGAATTAAGTGCGATCACATAGGGTGTGGGATGTGTTTGTGGTTGGTGTCAGTTTCCCTGACTTTCTCTGACACTTTAAACAGCAGTGTTAAAGTTTGGGACAAACCCTGAGAATGGATAAATGAAAGGAGACCAGCCTGATCATTTGGCTCTGCATGTCTGCTTTAGGACAAGCTTTCAGTTAAATAGTCAGCTGCTATTTGTGTATAGAATGTCTGCCTCATTGACTCAAAGCAGGTGGAAAACACTGAATGATGTTTTCAGACCCCTTTCTATCAGAGTGAAAGTGCAATAGAAAATGCCTTCAAGAAACCTCTCAGTGAAGGCCTGGAAGCATGCATGCAGAATATAATGCAGAAGTCACAAGCCAACTAGTGAAGATGAAAAAGTCAACTTATTCTTCAGCTCAGTACTCTCAGCTCTGAGCTAAAGAATGTAGTAGGTGTTCTTAGCTCTGATCTTCTAATAAAAGGATATAATAATTCAAATGCACCTAAAGGCTTGTTAAACCTGTTTGGACCATCATAATCATCTCATCATAATTCCTGCAAAATTCAGGCTGTTTAACTACAGTTTGTCTGACTGCTGTTTGAGCTATAATATTTGTAACAGTGCTGTGATCATATTCTTTTGATGCTTATTTTAAATGCTTTACTTGCATTTTGCCTTGCACTTTTGATTTGATGTTGCAGAGTAGCCAGCCCAGGTTTGCTTACAAAGATCTGCGCAAAGGCTTCGTATGCAAAGTTTTATTTCTAGAGGCAGTCTCACATTTATGTTTCTAAAATGTTTAGGTTTATTTATATTTACTTTTTATTTAAACATTTGTTTATGTTTATATTTCAAATTCCAGTGAATTGGAAAATGAACAAAAATTTAGGGGTTCTTTGGTTTGTTGGTTTTATTTTTTGCTTGAAGAAACGCTTCTCCTAAGCAGAGAAGAAAAAGAAACAAGGATTTTTGTAGATGTAGACATTTCAAGATGTTTTTCCTTTTTTTAAATGAGGGGAAAATTAAAATAAAAATAGTTCCAACTCCTTCCTTTATTCAGTCATTTTTAATACAAGACTCCTAAAAGCTGGTTTGGAAGATGAACATTCATTACAGAAATATCTAAGCATGCATTTTTTTGTCCTTGTCCTGGATCAGTGTCAGGAACACCCTCTTAGATATTTTTCCAATACACAGGAGGCTGCTGATTACTGGTTTATAGATTTTGAGGCCATTTTGTTTCTTCCTTAAAGTCACGTTGATGTTGCTGGCATCTCACAGTATAGAATTATGCTGTTGCTACAAACTAAGAATTCACTGAAAAAACTCAGTTGTTGAATACAGTTACAGAAATCTTTCTGATTCATGAACGTAACTGTACTGACTAGGGGTAATAGCAGCACTACCACAGCCAGCTTACTCTCTGTCCATAAATCTGTTGTTTCAGTCTGTGTGAGTAATGTGATCTAGCTTTTGATATTACACTGTTGTTCTGCACAGTAACATTTGTGCTCAGGTGTAACACGAACCCATTGTTGACAGCGTGTCAAGGAAAGTGATGCCAACCTATAGTTTAGCCAGCATGTCATTGTGCTCCTTACTCCAGAAAATTGTACATTCTTTTCATATGTTAATGCCAATGGGGGTGGGGTTTTTTTGCTTTTTTAGTTCAGGAGAAGATAGAATTTGATTCTGATCTCATGGGCACGTGAGGCTCATGGTGCTGAGATGGTCCATGAAGGTCACTGGTAATTTAGATAGAACCATTGGAACTGGACTGCTCTAAAACTGGAGAACGGCTTGAAGAATTAACCCATGGTTTAATTTACAGAACAGTCATTCTCTTGTAACTCTATTCACTTTGTCAGTGTTGGGAGGACAGAAGCTTCCAACTCCTTGCCCAGGCTGCCTGTTGCGACACAGCCTAATATCTGTTGCTGGCTTCTTGTCACACTGCCTTCTCCTTGCTGACCTTTGTGATCCAGTTTGCAGCCCTGACAGTCTATTAAAATTCATGTTAAATTCTACCTGCAGGTCAGAGGGACTTTTGTTCTTCTTCAAGAGCTATTCCTGTCATTTGTCACATAGCCATTCAGTTCTTTCTCCCAGGAACCAGCTCCTTCCGTAGCTTCAGGTTGCATTTGGTGAAGTGACCTCTTCAGAGGAATCTCATTTATCTTTACAATGCCTTTCAAACTACTCTGATAGTATAAATATAAAATAAAAATTAATGTCGGTGAGTTACATAGTGTAATGCACTGAACAGCTCTGATGAGCAAGTCACAGGAAATAGAGTTGAGAAAATCTATTTGCTCATAAGCCCCTGTCAGTGCTTTGCTGCTTCTCCACAGGATATTGTCAAGTGCTCTTTCCAGCTGATGTTTAACTGGTGTGTTGTTACTGGCCAGATTAAACATTCCCTTGTGGGATCCTGTTGAGGGGGGGTGTCTATTGCAATAAATGCTGCAAATACTCTTGAGCTCAGCTATCCTTCTCTGGGCTTTTCTGGCTTGTTGAAAGGTGCCAGCAAAGGAAAATTGATACAGAACATGTAAAATTGCTGGCTAGAGGTTCGGAATAACTTCTGATGCAAAGAAAGGAGATAAAGATGGCATTTCTAGGAGATTTGTTTCCAGTATTTAAACAGGGTTAATTTGGGAACAGAAGGTTCTAGATTGAACATATCTGTTTCCAGGGAAAAAAAAAAAAAGAAAAAAAGAAGAAGAAAAAAAGCATGTATTTCTCAATCAGCTAAAATGTCCCTGGCCATATGTACTGGCATTCTGAGACCTCTTTCCACACAAAACTAACCCTGGATTTAAGAATGCAAGTAATTATTTGCTGAAAGTCAACTCTAGAAATAAATCTTTTCAGAATCCAAATCTTGTTAAATATTTTGTGGTGCTGGTGTTTGCTGGACTGGACAGAAGAAAGCTTGCAAATTTCAGATTTGGAGTTATAATTAACTCTTTGGAGGGAGAAAATACACTCTGAGTTTCCTTATCCTTTTTCTTTCATCCTTCGAAGACTTTGTATGGACAAATTCTACAGTTACAGAATTGTAGAAAGTATTGAAATGGTGAAGGTAGTTAACAACTGGAATGGTTCAAATGCTAACTCGATGTAAAGTGATACAGAGAAAAAGGACTAAAGAATGCCTGCTAACCTAATGGTCAAAACAAGAAAATATAGGGCAGATATTTTAAGATTTAAACAAGATTTTAAGATAATCCATTTATTTTCAACAGGAACATAACAGTTAAAATCTGCCACTGTTTCTGCATGTGAAACATCTCTTCTGAGAGTATGACAGTCACACATCCAGAGGTACCTTATTCCACCCAGTAGCTTTGCACTGTCACAAAAGGAAGAAGGTAAGCATCCACCTTGAACTTCCAGCTGCTGGGCAGATGTCCCAGGTTTCATAGAGATGGCCACTGGGCCTGTGTAGAGTAAGAGTGCAAAGTATGTGTGACCGGCCCAGAATATTGAGGCTGTGCTAAGCACCCTGCTCTTAGTCTGTAGGATTGCTCCACATGCCCACACTATGTCCAGAGAAGTTACAGCACTGCATCATCTTGTAGTGAGATTTCACAGATGGAAGAATGGCTGCCTGAAATGGATGGAAAAAAAGGCTGTATAGGTCTTCTCAGAAGTCTGGGTGACACACAGTTTTAAAAATTACCACTGAATAGCCATGTGTGCACACAGCAGCTGTCAACCTGCAGTTTATGATCTTCAATGTTTACAAATACGTAAAGGGTGAGTCTCAGGATGATGGAGCTAGGTTCTTTTCAGTGATGGCCAGTGATAGGACAAGGGGCAATGGGTGTCAACTGGAGCATAGGAGGTTCCATGTGAACATCAGGAGAAACTTCCTTATTATGAGAGTGACAGAGCACTGGAACAGGTTGCCCAGGGGGGTTGTGGAGTCTCCTACGTTGGAGATATTCAAGGCCCGCCTGGATAAGTTCCTGTGTGATGCAATTTAGGTTACCCTGCTCCCGCAGGGGGGTTGGACTGGGTGATCTTTCGAGGTCCCTTCCAACCCTTAGGATTCTGTGATTCTTGTTGATCTATGACTGTTCTTATGCAGTCATTAAAAGGTATTTAAAGAAAGAGAGCCCATCGGCATGGGAAACTGATCACTATAGAGGGATCTACAGCTCCACTGGAAATTTTCTAGGGGTGAAAACTGGGAAACCTTGGAAATGTAGGTTGGGTAGAATTGAGTTTAAATGTAAAATGCTGGTGTGAACCAAGGTGGCAGACTTTGCAGTGCCTGTTTGTGGAATTTGAATTTTGGCATAATTTTATGTTGTTTGATGCTGTTTTCTGTTTACTCAGAAGAGATTGGTGTAGATAAGTACATATGCCTTTGATACTTCAGATACCTACATATATGCATATATACTTAGAAGTATGTGTATGCATACATATATAGGTATATATACAAACATCTATACACATACCTATACTTACATATGTATATTTATTTACTTATCTATATGTACACATACCTCAAAATTCACCTCTGTTACTTTCCTGCCTATGTATTTTTTGTGTGAAACATAGATAGAACAGTGAGAAATCAGAAGATTCAGAGAGGTGGTTCAGTAAACAGCAACTGAAGTGTCATCACCTCAAAGCTCACCCCCTGTCTTTCTTTCTTATTTATTTCTTTGTTTTCCTCACTTTCACACTGCAATATGAATAGCAACCTCTGTGTAGGGAATTTTCTGTAACTAATAGCTAACTAGGGCTAATGGGTTTCCACTGTTTCTCAGGTCATCAGCTCCTCCCAGCTGGTCCCTAATCCCTGCAAATGCCTTGCACCTCAGCTGTTCCCTTGTTTCCTGAAAGACAATGCAACAGACCTTTAGTTTTTCAAAATGGGTGAGCCACTTTGAATCACATTGAAATAAAATATCCAATTTTAGCCTCGTCAATCTTAAATCATGACATGAGTGCTTAACTTTCTTTCATTCCCTCCCCTTCTTATATATGGCAGCATGTCTTTCATAAATGCCAACAGATAGAGAAGAATCACTTTTAGTTCCTCCTCCAAGGTCAGCAAATCACAGCTGACTTAAGTGTATCTGGTTCTTGTCCTCCCTGAAAGCAGCTATGACTGTTTGAGAACATAGCTGTTTAAATTGTTCAGATTAATACTTTCCTGAGGCAGTTCTTATATCAAGGCTTTCTTTTGTAGTTCTCAAAGCACTTTTTAGGGGGTGTTTTATAGAAGATGAGAACTAAGATGAAGGTCTTGCCCAAAGTCCACAGGAGAGCTGGGAGTTTGATCTCAGGAGTGGTCTGTAATGTCCCAGTCATTGCTTCACTCTTCCTCACACTAGGTGGGATGGCAGAGAAGCAGAAAAGTGGTTCTGAGGAGGCTGGCAGCATAGCTGCCATACACACTGGTGTATGCTTTTACTAGCTTTTACACATCCACTGTTGAATGAGTGTCAGCATGTATCTTTACAGGTAGGGATTTACTGCTCTCTGACATTTCTGCCAGTGTAAATGCAGGATAATTTCATT
Organism: Agapornis roseicollis; assembly: GCA_002631895.1. NCBI lineage: Eukaryota > Metazoa > Chordata > Aves > Psittaciformes > Psittacidae > Agapornis > Agapornis roseicollis. Next base: position 15,759 of record NDXB01016118.1, read on the forward strand.
GTTAACCATGGTAAAATTGGTAAGAGGCAGTACAATCCAGCCCACACTGCTTTTCAAATGAAAATAAGGGAATGTTTTGTTGACCGAAGATAAAAGTGGCCATTTGTACCATCAAACTACAAAAATGGGGAAACAATTGGCTGGTTTAATTAGCAGTCATATTCCTATTATTTCTGCTGGCTGTTCCAAGCAAGTGGCAGGTCTTTGCTTTCACTGGGAGCTGGAAAGAGGCCAGTTTCACTCTCTGCTTTTTTGTTATTATTTTTATTATCTTAGTAGTACAGTGATCAGAGTTAGTTGGCAAGTATTTAGCACAGATCATAGGCATTCCTGGTGTTGTTTTATTGAAATCTGTAAAATGACATCAGGAGGAAAGTTGACCCAACATGTTTTGTTTTGGTTTTAATCACAAAATCTTGCTGGGCATTGATCAATTCATTTTTAAACAAGATTGCTCCAGATTAAACAAGAAAAGTACAAACCAGACCACGCAGCTTTTGCTTGTTTTGGACACTGTTATTGAAGAGGTGTAGCTCATAAGCATACTGCCAGTCTGATCAGTTTAACTGCACAGGAGAAATCATACGGCAAATTGATTGTTTATTATGCCAACTGCCTGTGCAATTATTTGAAGCTCCTTAGTTCATCTGACCTTTAAAACTTACAATAAAATCACTTTTGACCAGGTGGAGCATTAAGGTCAGTTTTTCCTGTCATAGCAAATTAAAGCCCTCCACTGTTGTGCAAGCAAAACTGGACCTTTTAAAGGATATACTTGCTTTACAACTGCAAGAGAAGATTACTTAAAAAAATAGACTAAAGCTAATGTAGTTTTTAACTATGCTTTAGATCCAAATAAGCAGTGCCAAAATAGGTCCAAATATAAAATGCTGACATTCACCCAGATCATCATATGTCTCATAAACTCAATTGTGGTTGTTTTGGGATACTCCTGAGTAAAATTAAACATGTATGAAAACGTGCAGAATTTGGCAGAATCTTCTGCATTCACAGAAACGGGCTGCTGTCAAGAAGAGCCCATTTCAGCTTTATGGATCATCTGAAGTACTTTTTAGCCATATAGTAAGATTGAAATAACAGCTATATGACCCAGAGGTAAATGTTTCCCTTGTTCCACTCCCCATTCCCCCTTTCAGATTAAACTTCCACTGACTTCATTGACAGTTAGTCTTAATGGAGTGATAATTGAGTAAATCTTAAGGTCTGACTCATGCAGTAGCTGTGTGATCCACCCAGATGCAGTGGCTTCTTACTCTATTTTGAAAAAAGCAGGCCTGTTTTGGGTGATGTTATCTTCAAGGAGGAAAACTTTGCCCCTTTGGCAGCTGTTACTGTGAGAACGTTCACCTCCTGTCAATATTGTGAGATCAGATTGAGGCCTCGTGATGCCCTTCATTTGGAAATGTGGAAGCTCAAAGTTTAGCAGAGTGGTATGGCGTGTGCCTTTATCTTGGCTTTCACTTGTCTGATGACAGCAGAGATGTGCCTTGGCCCTGTTGGTTTTGACCAGAGAGGAAGCCTACAATCTAAGCTGTGTTTCATGCTAGGTCCTCAGTGGACTTTGAAGATTAGACCAATTTTAAATCTCACAAATCACCCTCATTCAATTGACAAATTGTCAAGGGAGTAAGATACTTTCCCCTTGTTTCCACTCCATGTTCCATGATAACATTAACAGCTTGGCTTAAGTCCTCTTGCCTATTTTCAGCACAGAGGCTCCCTCTTTTTCACCCATTTATAGAGTTTGTGTCACTGCCTCCCACACCTGGTACCACACATACATGTTCCTCCAGAGCAGAAATATACCTGTGCTGTGGTCACAGTGTAGTTTCTTAGGGTCATTTGTTAGGTGCAGTACATATTAGATATACCTGACTTGAGTCAGACTCTATAAGGGCCTAATTGTCACTTTGATAGCACAGGTAATACACTGACTTACTAACCCTTCCTCTCCCCTGCCAAATAAAGCATAAAATGATATTTATTTTTCTTGTCTCAGTATTCTGAGGGAGTTTTTTACTTGTGGGTCCTATGATTTTTCTGCTGCATATTTGTGCTTCTTCTCATCTCTGTCCAGCTCATATTGATCAGCTTTTTCTTAACTTTGGACAGTTTGAAGTATCCTGAACAGCACCCAACTGTGAGAGCACTGACTGTTTGTTCCTGTCTTCTTCCAGTGAATACGGGAGTCTCCTCACTTACCTTTCCTTGGAGGTCTGAAAGCTAGTGTCATTATCTTGCTTACCTTGCCATGTCTTAGCGCACTTGGCAGCCTAAAATAGGGAAAAACTTGCTTCACATAGCCCTTATCTGAGTAGACGAAGACAGAGGTGAATTGAAACTGGCTGAATGGTAGAGCCCAGAGGGTGGTGATCAGTGGTACATAGTCTAGTCGGAGGTCAATGACTGGTGGTGTACACCAGGAGACAATATCAAGTCCAATCTTGTTCAGTGTCTTGGTGGACACAAAGTTGAACTTAAGCCAATGAAGTGCCCTTGTAGCAAAGAGGATGAATGGTACCCTGGGCTGCATTAGGCAAAGCATTGCCAGCAGGCGGAGGGAGGTGATCCTTCCCTTCTACTCTGCATTGGTGAGGCCACACCTGGAGTGCTGTGTCCAGTTCCGGGCTCCACAGGATAAGAGAAACATGGAAGTGTTGGAAAGATCTCATTGAAGGGCCACGGAGATGATGAAAGGACTGGAGCATCTCTCCTATGAGGAAGTGGCTGTGAGAGCCGGAACTGTCCACCTGGAGAAGAGAAGGCTCAGGGGGATCTCATCAATGCCTATAAAAACCTGAAGGGAGGGTGCAAAGAGGACACAGCCACACAATGAGAGTAAAATGAAGCACAGAAGGTGCCATCTGAACATCAGGATTGTGATGTGTGAGGGTGACCAAGCACTGGCACAGGCTGACCAGAGAGGTTGTGGAATCTCCACCCTTGGAGATATTAGAAGGAAGTCTGGACATGGTCCTGGGCAACCTGCTATAGGTGGCCCTGTTTGAGCAGATACGTTGGACGAGGTGTACTCCAGAGCTGCCTTTCAACCTCAACCCTTCTGTGATACTGTGAGAAACCATTAGGATTTATTTACCAGCCTTGCTTCCATGTCTTGCAGTAAGTGATATAATCCTTGTCAGCAAATGGTGAATTCCAGAGCCAAGCAACAGTATCTCACAACAGCTTGATATTTCACAAGTTGTATGTAGATGAATGCCACAGGTTCTCTCACATATATAAATATTAATGCATGTGTGAAGTAGGAGATGGGTATAGATAAAATGAAACGCTGTATGTGAGTGAATTTATATCTCATAAAGAGTGAGGAGGGGTTACTAAATGAATTAATCTGCAATGAGTCATAAGGTAAATTTAAGTAATTGCTCACTGTTTTGTGTAATAGAAGTGGTAACCAAAGATTTATGGATAACTGAAGATTTACCATTTGATACTAGGGAGCAATCTAATGCCATTAGGCGATATAGTTTGTATATGTAGAGCAAGAGAAACTCTTGCCAAATAAGGCAGCCTGTAAAGATACATGTCAATGTCATGTGCCAAGGGAGACAAAGGACTCTTCTAGGAAGATAAAAGGTGAGGGTAAAGGCCCCTTACTCCACCAACACACACACCCCACACCCCCCCCATTAAGCCAAAACCTGTATGAGCCAGAAGTGACACTGGTCCTAGATAGCTGTAACTTATTTTCTGAAAGAGCTGAGGTTTATGTAATTACAGTCAATCTCTTCTTCCCTCCCAACTGCATCAGACCCTCTTGGCTGACTTCAGCTATGTGAGATAGAGGGGCTGAATTTTCAAACATACTAAATTCCTACCAGTTTTGTGAAAATCAGAATCTGGAGAGGGAGAGAGGGTCAACTCAACATCACAACTGAGGGGTGGGCAGGCAGAATTCAGGCACTAGTTTGATAGCGAGTGTTTTGCAGACCTAACAGCCCATACATAGCCTTGGACTAGCTGCATTGCATGCTCTTTCTCCCTTGATAGGAATCTTGTGGAGAAAGGTTCAGGCAGATGGTTTGGGTAGGGGATAAAGAGCGACAAATGGCAGACAACCTGGCTTTATTCATAACACTGGCTGTACAATCACATGTGGAATTTTCCCTCGTGATGTTTTCCTTCTCTGTGTTTAATTTTTATAATACAGTGATTTAATTAAGGGCTTCAAGAAGCTCGGCTTAAGGTAGTTTCCTGAATTCAGTCTTTCTCTATATTTAAGGGAGTACAGTAGAGGGACTTGTAATGAGAATTTGGAGCCTTTTGAGAAGGGTTCCAAATGAGTGTTTTAGAGATAGGTCTTATTTTTCTCAAAATCTGAGTGTTTTCAGATCCAGAATTCTGGTTCTGACCTCTCTTGGATGGTAATTTTTTCCTATTGTATCAATAGGGCATTTTTTCCTCACAGGCTGGGTGTTAGGGCTTGATGGACAAGCTACCTCATCTGTTGTGGCAGAGCCTATGTTTCTCCTAGCATCTTCTCACATAAATATTCCATGCATCAAATATGTACAACACGCAACATAATTGCGTAAAAAACGATGACGTATGAAGAAAAATACACAGGGCCTGTGGCTAAGAATGTCTTAATCAGATGTTCAAAATGCACATCTACGTGCCAAGGAAATATTTTGAGGTATATTATCTAAGCCTGCTATGAATAAACATTTTTTTTCATGTTAAACATTATAGCTGTCATTGAGGACAAATCATTGGGATGTATTTGGAGTCCTCTTTTTCTGGGGCAGTGGAAATTTTCTTTCTTGTTTCCTTGCACTAATTCAAACAAATCTGCTCTTTGGTCTTTCCAGCCAGATTACTTCAGTAGTTGCCCTCAGGACAGCTTGTTTAAGCATAAACTTATGTATGGCTCATGCTTTTGTGTGAATTCCAAGGGTTTTTATACTGGGTTTCCTATTAAAACTGAAGAAAGAGAGAATTACTTTGGTGGTGTGACTATTCCCAGTGAAGACGAGATACTGTTTCATCCCAGACTGTGGAATTCCCTCACTTTAAGATCTAATTTGTTAAGATTGGTAACTTGTAGTGCTTGAATTTAAGAAGTGTGGAATACTGTTAGAATCAGCTGGAGACAGAGCACTTTAGGTGCAGAAGTACCACATAGACTTGCAGGACTGAGGATTGAAAATCTTGAGTGGGGAAGCTGGGAGAAAGAGAGGAGGCTGTGGTGTTGTATTGTCAGGTACCCTTAGTGAAGTACAGTGCTGAATTTATGACTCTCACTGAGGACAAGTTGCTTTTGCCATAGCCTGTTAATTTCTAATAGGAATGAATGAATATCTGAGTGAGTGAAAGCAGCAAAGAATAACAAATAAATAATACAACTTAAAGCTATATTAAATAAATGAAATGTACAGTATGTGACTATGCCAGAAAACATAGGGGAAGTGCAAAAAAAAGGATTGAAAGGGAATGGGAGTTTGTAATAGAGTAAATACAAATTAATGCTAAGCTACAGTGAAATTTCCAAGGAAATATATTTTGCATTAATATGAATACTAGGTAATTCATCATGATTAATGATGTTACAATGAATCCTGGCATGTGTTGAAATGCTTTCCTGTTCTGAAAGTAAGAGAAAAATGTTTACTATGAACAGCTAAATATGGACATTAATCATTATGTCTGTAATACTAGGTCAAAACTATTTTCCTGCTGCAAATATTCTGCTCATTATTATAATAGTTACAGTTAATAGACCGACTGAGACAAGTGTAAAGTTCCTAAAGAAATTGTGTAGTTGAAGCTAGAGTTGCATAGAAAGTCTCAGACTTCTCAAAATATTTGAGTAGTCTCCATTGCTACTTGCTTTTCACAAGGCATGGGTGCAAAATAGCTGGAGGAACAACAAACAACATGAGGTGTGTTGACACTGATTTCACAATATCTTTTGCAGTCAAGGTGTGGAATTAAATTCTCAGAGTCATACTTTCTCTGTGAAGGCCAGTGTGGATGAATGGGTGCAATCCTGATGACTGCCGTGGCATGTCCTTCCGTAAGCTGACAAGGAGCCCCTGTGTCTGGCTTCTCTGCTCAGAGCTCCTACATCCTGTGCATGTCTTTGGACAGTCCTCTCTGAAGCTCATTCTTGCAGTCAGTGCCACAACTGCTAGTCTCACCAGAAGCAGGATCAAACTCCTAATTTACCTCTGCCTCTCTTCCCTATCTGGAAGACATGCCTTGAGTTCAGTTATAGAAATCTTTACCCAATTTCAGTCTCCTGATTTCTGCTCTCCTTGCATTTGAAAGCATAATGCCACCACCCCTCGCCATATCTTCTGCTCTTCCGGCCAGCTTGTGCTGCCTTTCCCAATGCTGGCACCAGTACTTTGCATGATCAGGAGTTGTCTCAGGTGTTTCATAAGACTAATACTCAGCAGTTTCAGTTCCCTGATTTGCCTCTTGCTTGGCTTTATGAAAACTAGAACTAGCTCAAAGAAAGCAGCAGGACACATTGTGATGCACTCCAGCAGCAGCCTGCACTTTGGAACTGCACTATTGGCTTCTCTTATGGCTTGGAAGGAATTGTAAACTTCAGCCTGATCTCGGTGTTCCATTTCCACTGACTCTGTCCTTGTCTGTGGCCCATCTACATTGGCCTCCTCTGATCAAACAGCTCATGTTATAAGTCCTTTTTGGGTACCTTATGATAACTTGGAGCCAAGACAGCCCACTTACTGAGCTCCCCCTCTGCTTGGCTCAAGGCTGTGCTGATGTTCAGTGGAAGGACTGCTCAGCAACAGCAGCCAGGAGGAAGACTGTGCAGAAGCTAAGACTAATGGCCACATCCAAGGTGGAACATGCCTCCTGGAGAGCCAGACCTATCTGGGGAGTATGTGATGGCTCTGGCAGCATATGGGAGCACAGGACACAGTAGGCTTGAGTGCCAGTATCCCTGTTCAGAGTGGGGTGGCCCAGGCTCTCTGGCAATCCTTTGTTAACAACATGTGGCAGCCGGCTGGCGTGCTCTTCTTCCGCAAGCTCACCTCCTGCAAACATGTGGTTGAGAGGCTCTTCTCTTGTTGGAGTGGTTTTATTTAGGGGAAATTACACTGGCAGGCACATACCCATATCTGTCTGTTTACATTTTGAAGCTTCTGGGGCTGTGTCCAAAGTCCACTGACATCAGTGAGAGTCTTTCCATTTATTCAAATGAACTCTGATCAGGCTGTGTACCAACACTGAAAGGAGACTTGCACTCACTTTACTACCTCCCTACTCCCTTTCTCCACACTTCCCTTGCCCCGGCTCCTCATCTTCCTCCTCTTCTCCCCACTGACACCATCACCACATAAACCAGAAAGGCTTAATCAAGATTTGTGATATCAATGACATGTAAAGCTCCAAGAAGTTAAAGTCTTTCTAATCATGGTTGCAGGCTTTGTAATCCTCCTGTGCCAGTACTGATTATACAGGTAATGGGGTGCTTTAGCAAATGTTATCACTGCCTATTCAGAGTGCTAATCCAGTGACTAGAAAATTAATGATCACATTACATTTACATGTATTTCTGTCTGTCTAAGGTATTGGAATATCTTGGTTTCTTTATTGGATTTACTTTCTTGGTTTGTGTTTTCTTTTCCTCTGAGGAAATGTAACTAGCTCCCTTCTGTTGCCATACACAGGGAAAACGATGTGGACAAGGCAAAGTAGGCGGTCTGTGGCAGAGCAGGGAACTGAATGTGTGTCTCCAAGCACCACACTAGAGCAGGAGCGTAGATCCCATGACTTCAAACAAAACAGTGATTTATTTTTTGTAAAGGCCAAATTGGTGACTTTTTGCAACACAAATGGCTGAAGTAATCATTACCAAATAAACAAATAGAGGTAGGAAAAGGGCAGGGAGAAGAAACTGTGTATTTCAGCATTTTTTGATGTTTCAAGCTCTTGGGAGAGCACAAGACTTCTATCTTAATCCAAGCTATACTTGGAGGTGATACTGGAGCAACCAAGTGGCTTACATATGGGGACCAGTGAAACTAACAGTACTGTTCTTCTCTCACTCTGATGATTCTTTCAATCTATTAGGCCTGGAAATAATTTTACAATGCTGTGTGTCCTGTTAAGGGATGTTAATGTGTTATGTCATGGAAGCAGGATTTTAAACTGCCTCAGATGAGTATTTAGAGGAAAAGTTCTCTGGAAAACAAGGCTTGCTACCTTGCTCCATCCCTTCTTTCCAGACATGCAGCACCCAAATATGGGTATGTGCTTTGCTACAGGCTGGCCCCTCTGCCTTGTGCTGGTGAGTGGAGGGGCAGGAAGCCTGGCTGCTCTCAGCACTCAGAGTGGGGGCACCAGCAGGGAAGGCTCTTGGGCTGGTGGATAGATTTGCTGCAACCCCTCCTGCAGCCCCTGGCACGGGAGCGGAGCCAAGGGGAGTTGGCGGGGAAGAACCTGAATGTGTTGCAACCGGTTACTCTGGGCTGACATCAGAGCTCCCGTGGGGCTGCCTGCAAGCCAGTGCAGCATAAGCAGGCCTGCTGGCATGGGTTATGAGACATGAAAGTGGCTTGGAGCCACCTTTGTTCCTCCTCTTGTAGCCCCTGTGCTGGGCCCAGGAGTGGAGGATCTCAGGGAATTGGGATGGAAGCAGTGACCGGCCAAGAACCCATGGGGAAGAGAGAGACATTTAGACAGTAATAATTTTGATCAGCTCTGCATTCTTTTAATCGCATAGTCCTTACAAGGAGTTGCAAAGACTAATGGCCTATGTGGAAAGATACAGAGAAGAGGATTTTGTTTAACGTAGTGGGGAGTGTATAAAGCAGCAGACAAGAGCTTTGGAAAGATTGGATTAAATTCAACAGATCTGGAAGAACTCTGTATATGTGTATGTGTATGTGTAAACCCTGGGGTCCTTAGCTTTGTCTTGGGCTGAGCACAGGCTGACTCAGGGCTGCAAAGTCTACATAAACTGTAGATTATCCGGATCTTAGACTGTCAGTTTTTATCCTGTTTCTTGTTTTACTTATTTCTGAGTAATTTTTGAACGTTAGTTCAATGTCTAGTACACATATATTCAAATGGATTTACTATGCAGTAATCTTCACACTGGGGTTTCAGTCCTGGAAACAACAGGAGCTTTCTTGAGTTCGTAACCTGAGTCATGTGAATGCTTCTGTGTCATCTCTGAAGTTTATTTGCTCACATTAAGATAAGCAGGTATGCAGGAATGGGCCTATTGGAGATCATGTAAAGGGCTAATTAGATCTTCCCTATCATCAGGATATAAAACTGTAAGAAATAGGCTTTAGAATGAAATAGAAAATAGGTTTTGCTATTTTCATAATTTAAAGTAAGAGGTAGTGCCTTACCTCATTGCTTGAAAAAGACTTGGTGAATTAACTCAGTCAATAAAATGGTGATGTTTCTCAACAGTGTATGGCATTCCCTCAAACAAGCATTTATGTTTTTCATAAGCAACTGTGTTAAATTTTTAATCAATGTTTGGCAGACACTTTTATGTTTCTAAGCTTTTCATTAATGTTTCAGCAAATGTGTCATATCTCCCAAAGCAGAGCTTTTGCTACATGTGTGAGTGCCCCAGAATCCTTTACCACAGACAGGAGTAATAGTTAGGAGAAGCTCATGGTCTTGTGTGGGCTTGAATGGCCCCATGGGAAAGCATGGATGTACTGGTGATTTTCATGAAGAGCATTCAGGCAAAAAGAGCATGGAGGAGATAACAGTGGGGAACTGAGGAGGAGGTCCTAGATGTGACGGGTAGTGGAGGAGCAGCAGTGTTGAACAGCAAATCTATAACATCCCAAGAACCAGAAGGTACTGGAAGACTTAACTGTGGTCTAAGATAGAGCAGTTCTTGCATGGCCATGAGTGACTGAGATAATGAGGTGGGAGTGAGTGATGAAGGATTATATTCAGCAGGAGGGAAGCAGTTTGATTCCTTCATTGCTCATTCCCAAGCACTCTAATGTTTGGGTGGTATTTCAGTGGCAGGGTTTTTATAAGGGAAGTGTGATGTTGTTTTATGGGGTGCTAGCCAGATCCCACTGAGCCATACTCTCAATCTTCAGTCTTCTTAGTCACAGTTTTTTCAACAGAGCATTCATCTGTTCATAAAGTTGCCAGTGTTTCAACATTATCATTGCTAAGGACTGGCCTACATTTACATTTTTTTGCTAATATAACTGTCTCAGTTAGAAGTGGGGTTTTTTTATGGTTTGTTACTGTTGTAATAAAGGTACAGTCATTAATAGGAATGACCACAACAAAAATCACTTGTGATGACAGTATCGCGCTTAGTGCCTGGGAATTATCTGCATTACCAGCTGCCATTAGCACACTGTGCTAGTGAGGTTCTTTGGTCTGCTCTCTTGATGGAGGGGATGAAGATCTATGCGGCAGCAAAGACGCAAGGGTTATTGGTGTGTTAAAACCATGGAATTGCCTGAGAATGGTCACATAGGAATTAGGGATTCTCCCTTCAAAAAGATGTTGGGATCAATAGCCTAACTGAAGTGCATCAACACCAATGCATGCAGCATGGGCAGCAAACAGGAAGAGCTGGAAGCTATTGCGCAGCAGAAAAAACTATGCTGTAGCTGCCAAACATGGTGGGATGATTTGCACAGTTGGAGTGCTGCAGTTGATGTCTATGAACTCTTCAGAGGTGAGAGGGAAGGAGAGGTGATGGGGTAGCCCTGGATGTTAGGTAGTGTTTTGATTGTCTAGAGCTTAATAATGGTGACGATAGGGTTGAGTGTTTATGATAAGAATCAGGAGGAAGGCCAACAAGGAAGATACAAGGCAGATACCTTGTTAGCTGTCTGTTATAGACTACCAAACCAGGATGAAAAGCAGACAAAATATTTTAAAGCAGCTGGGAGAATTCTCACAATCACTAACAGTTGTTCTCGTGGGGGACTCTAAATTTACAGTAGAGAGGAAACAGTCTAGGAGGTTCCTGGAATGTGTGGAAGATAACTTCCTGACAGAGCTGGTGAGTGAGTCAACTAGGGAAGGCACCCTGATGGACTTGTAATTTGTGAACAAAGAAGGACTTGTGGTTGATGTGATGATTGGAGGCCATCTTGGGCATAGTGATCATGAAATGATAGGGTGTTTGATTTTCAGAGAGGTAAAGAGGGGTGTCAACAGAACTGCTACCTTAGACTTCCAGAGAGTGGACTTCAGCCAAGTTACCAGACTGGTTGACGGGTCCCTTGGGCAGTTCAGAAGGGTAAAGGAGACCAGGAAGGCTGGACATTCTTCAAGAAAGGAATCTTAAAGATAAAGGTAGTCCCCATGTGCCAAAAGGTGAGCCAGTGGGGAGGAAGACTGTCCTGGCTGAACAGAGAGCTTTGGCTAGAAATCAGGAAACAAAAGAGAGTTTATGACTTTTGGAAGAAGAGGCAGGTAGTGAGGTGGGTACCGGTCTCTTCTCCCAAGTAACAAGTGATAGGACAAAAGGAAACAGCCTCCAGTTGCACCAGGGAAGGTTTAGATTGGATGTTAGGTAAAATTCTTCCAATGAAAGGGTTGTCAAGCATTGGGACAGGCTGGCCAGAAAAGTGGCTGAGGTACCATTCCTGGAGGTATTTAAAAAAACATGTAGACACATGTGGCACTTAGGGACATGGTTTAGTGGTTGACTTGGCAGTGCTAGGTTAATGGTTGGACACAATGATCTTAAAGGTCTTTTGCAAGCTAAATGATTCTAATATTCTACAAACAACCCTTCCTAGGGTTGTGTAAGAGATGTATTACCATGAAGGTTAACAGTATGGGAATGATAATGCACTACAGAGTTGTAATATGAAAAAAAAAACCCTTTGAAAACAATGTTGGAAAGTTGCTGCTGAGCCTTCATAGCGTTTCTTCTTGGTTTTGAGTTTGAAGGAGCTTTCTGATGCTCTAGAGCTTCTGCCTTTTCCAAGAAGACACACATTTTCTAAGTAGTCCACGTCCCTAATCTAGTACATTCCTGAGTACTTTCCTGAGTATTAGCTTCAGTTATTTTCATGACATGCCAACAAGGCATTTAGAAAAATTCTTGTCTTCTTTTCTTTAGCTGTACTGAAACAATGGTGCAATGAGTGGAATTTGAAACAAACATATTGTTTTCCCCTTTCCTGTGATACCCCTTCACCAGCTGAAGATAGCATTATATTGTTGTTACATGTCAGTGAGGTCTTCTTGTTATTTCTTCTTGAGAAAAAAAAAGAGTTCTGAATCCTCAGAAACAGCTTTTCCTTAGTGGGCTAGCTTTTAATCTGTGATACTGAGCTCCAGTAGTCAACATAAGCCGTCATAAAAAACACTTGGAACAAGATTGTCAAATTGAAGGCAACTGAAACTATATGATTTAAAGCCAAAGTATCTGTTCAGGGCAGAGGGCTTTAGAGCAGTAATAGTGCATACGTGAGCAGGAAAACAGCTTAAGGCAAAGGACATGTCAACCTCTGCAGCAGCATTTTGGCTGACATGCGGTGACAAAGGGTGCTGAAAGGCTTCTAAGCACATATCACACTAGTTTTACAGATGTCCACTGTGGCACAGTCATCCTTAACTAGGGAGGTGCAGTGACAGTGATCTTTTCATGATCAGCTAGAGACCCATCACCACAGTTCCATAAATAGGGTTGCTTGTTGCAAAACATGCTCATTCCAACATGCTGGAACTGTGTGTTCAGGTACCAGTGGAGCACGGCTCACTTGCTCTGGTTGAAGGTCTTGCAAAGAGGTTGTGTATGCAGTTTCATTTTTCTCATTTTGAATGTTTCACTCTCTGCTCAGAGGGGTTTGTGTTGTACTTTGCATTGTGATCTTAGTTGTAGTGGTCAGTCAGCAACAGTCTTATCTCTTGTGACAATTGATGTCCAAGGAGTTAGTTTACATGCATTGATATTCCTGACTGCAGAAAAGAAGCAGGTTGGATTTTATACCTGGAGACACTGCTTCTGTTAGGGTAAACATTACAGTTGCTAGAGTAATTGGACACGTGCAGCTTACCTATATCGACATGCTAGCCCTGCCCAGATTTCCTTCAGTAGCTACAGTCAGATTCTGCATTGTCAAGGTCCAAATACACTTTGGATTTCAAACACTTCATTGTCATTAATTTGTAAAAGGATACAGTGTATTGTACCCTTGTATCAGTCAAGTTGTAAAGCAGACTCGTCTGGGGATAGATTTGGAAAGTTTGGAAAGGGCTTTGCCAGCATTCTGGAGGCTCACTACATAAAAATTCCTCTGATTTGCTCTGTAGCTAAATTTTAAGCCAAAGAGTTCAACGGCTTCTGTTACTTTGGGACTGAATTGCAGTGATCAAGTTAATGGGGTTGTTGCTTGTCAGGATCAAAGTGTCTTTATGTTCCCTCTAACTGCAGTCAGTGCTTGAAGAATGATCATGTAATCCCATTAATAAAAGGATGACTAGATACCAACCTGGGTTTAAGGGTGAGAAGTAAGGCTTGAAGGGGGGAGAGGCCGAGATTGGATAGCAGTGCAAGTCATCCAGTGAGTCAGTGGCAGGAGGGAGGGGACCAGGACCCCTGAAATATATTGCCAACTCTAAATGGAGGAGCGAAATAAAACAACAATATAAACCCTTTAGCTCCCTAGAGAGACCTAGTCAGATGGAAACCTGGTCCCCATAGTGAGCCCACTAATATTCTGGACGCGTGTTAAATACTGAAATAAAAGTGACTCAGTGCCAGCTTTTATTTTAGAAATGCTATTAAAATGTTTTGTTTTGTTTTTTAAAGCAAAATAAAACCAAGAGACACATGAGCAGTATGAAGCAATTATTAGTAAAACTACACTGATCCAGGATTAAAATACGTTATTAAATAAAAAGCAAATCAATCTTACTGCTGAGTAAGAATTCAGTCACCAAATGAATACCAGCTCTAAGCAATCCTGAACTCAACTCTAGAGAGTGGAATACACAGTTTAGCTATAAATCTCACCTACATTATTGTATTGAACACTTAAATTAATGATCTGAAGCTGTTGGTTGTTTCATACTTAGTTCAAAGGATTATTTTGGGTGCCCCCTTTTTTTGAAGAAGACTATTTTAAAAATCTGTGTTACATTTGTACACAGGACAAGCACACTGCTACATTTTTACTTTTGTACCTTTAAAATTAAGAAAGAGATTATGTCCCACATACAACTGATTAAAACAAAAGATGAGAGGAATTTGTTCCACAAGGAAGAACCTTTGCTTCCTGTGGGTTTGAGCCTTCTCTCGCTCAACCATCAGTTTCCTAAATTCTCTTCCTGTTTGGCTGAGCAACCAGCTGGCCGTAGGTGTCCTGACTGCCCCAACTCACAGGGGCACTGGTCCCACATGTCTTCCTTGCCAAGTTAAAAGGAAGGCACAGAAACTTGACATCTCAGTTCTTTAAAACCTCCCCTTGTTTTAGCAGAAATAGACCACTGGCTTGCAATATTATTATGGAAATTAATAGATGGGCAAACAATGTAATCACTTAGCTTTGTGCCCTGGGGAAACCAGAGTAAGGAGCAGAAAAAGTAAGAAGATGGTAAAAATACAAGGGCAGTGCAAGCTGTTTGGTACTTAGAGTCTTCTGCACGCTTGTGTATTAGGCGCTGGAAGTGCAGAGCATATGTGGCACAGTTTTGCTGGCATACTGCTTTCCACCAGGAGAGGTTTTTTCAGTCTGGAGAAAGAAGATGATTGATTAGTCAGCTACTGAAGGAGCTTTAAAAATGTTGATGCAACGGCTTGCTTTTCCCAAAATGATAGCTGTTGATATTCTGAAGCAGCAAAATTCCTTCAGGTTGCTTGCTGACCCATAAGACAAGGCTTTTCTGTCTCACCCTTGAATTTTGTGGGTTGCCTTGCACTGTTTCCCTTAGGGCCAGGCATCTTTGTCCAATCAAGCTTGAATTAGGTCACTGTTAACTCGTGTCAACTTGGAGGAGTCTTGCTGAAGCTGGCAGTCTAAAAAAAAATTAAATATTTTCCATGCCACAGAGTCTATTGGTCTGTGACCCACCAAAATATCAAAAATCCAGATGCATAAGACCAATTCTGATGAAGCTGGCATAGTCTTATCTGGGTCAATTGTCTTAACAAGACATTATGTCACCAGTTAGGGGAAAATACAATCTAAAACCCCTAAAAATAACTAATGGGAAAAACCTTGCACAACAAAGCCAGTTGCACAGCATTTGATCATCAGAAAAATAAAAATAAATTCAGACTCATGATATATTTAATCATCGGTATTTATTCCTCTGCTAATCTAAAAACAGGCAAATGTTCTTTTTCTTCTTGGAAACATTGCAATTCCGGAAAACTTCATATTTTAGGCAGCTCCTCAAACAGCTTTTCTCCTAAAACTTAAATTTCTTTATTTGTAACAAGGAAAACCATTGGAATGAAACAAAAAATAAATTGAATTGTATGTAAGTTTATCATACCGAAGGGGGCCTATAGGGCTGCTGGGGAGGGACCCTTCATTAGGGACTGTAGTGACAGCTCAAGGGATAACGGGTTCAAACTTAAACAGGGGAGGTTTAGATTGGATATAAGGAAGAAATTCTTTCCTGTGAGGGTGGTGAGGCACTGGAATGGGTTGCCCAGGGAGGTTGTGAGTGCTCCATCCCTGGCAGTGTTCAAGGCCAGGTTGGA
>NDXB01016118.1:40151-81229 GCA_002631895.1 Agapornis roseicollis
TTTAATTATTTGGAAAAATAAAAAGGCAATATGATACCATGCAGCAGCCACTGCTGTTAACGTGATCTTTCTGTAATGGTGTGTGGAAAGACTGCACAACAAAGGAACTAGAAAACCTTTGTAAATATACATTGCCCATTTTGGCAGAGAATAAACCCGTCTGATCATCTTTCTGCTACTGCTGTGAACAATATTGCCCTTTTATGGAACAGATGCAAGCCCTTCCGAATCCAATTAAAGGCTTCTCAGGTTTGCCCATATAAGCAAATGTTGGATGCTGAGGTGCCTGTGCATTGGTGCAGCGGGTATTTCTGTCATAAAAGCTATGAAGGCCTGGGTACAAGTGTGTGTGCACTGTTTGTCCAGTGTAGATGCTGTCAGAGGCTCTTGGTATATGAAAAGCATTGTTGTTTCCCTAAATGTTATGGCAAAAGCATGAATGGAATTACAGCATTTCTAAATATTTTGCCTAATTAGTCTGTTGGGAAGAATTTGAACTCCACTTGTTCTGGATGTGAATGCAAAGTATTGAGTAAACCCAAAACATTCTTGGTGGCCATCAGGAAGGCCCAAGGTCAGTATCACCAGACAGCTGCAAATCCCAAAGGATGCTTTTCATGAAACTCTCCTTCCTAGCCTTTGCCTCTAGAGTTTTTTCAACTCTGAACCAGAAGTGTCTCAGATTACAAGCCCAGGTCTTCCTTCCATGTCTTAGAAGCATGTAACACAAACAAAACTGAAGCCATAAGCCATTTCAATAGAAAGTAGCCCATGAAATTATTATATCCCTATAAAACAGCTATGCCCTGTTAGTCATAGCCCCAACAGCTGTATTCCTCTCTGCTATGTCTACCAGAGGGACACCCTCTGATACATTATTCTCCAGCTTATTCAAAAGCAAGGCTAACTTTCTGTGGTAGAAAAACTAGCTACTTTTCCATGGGAGAGAAGTGATGGAGCAAGAGAGCCTGCTGTCTCTTCCACAGCCGTTAGTGGAAGGGCTGGAAACAGTGGAACAACAAGAGATCAAAAGGTTTTATCACTGTAACACAGGTTTAAAAAGAAAAGAAAAGGTTCTTAAATGCCTTTGGTCCACTGCTACAGCTACCAACACTGCCACTATAACAGTGAGTGGTGGTGGTTAGGTTTGCCAACAGAGACAGGGCACTCTTCATATGGAGGTCTCCCTGGGATCTTCCAGTACTTGGGAAGGTGTTTCCACCACTAGACAGCTTTGCAGAACACCATTATGCTTGGGTATGTCTGAGCAGGTTCCTGTACCATTTCAGTGTAAATCTCATTTAAACAAACCCTGTGTCCAGTTGGTAGGGCACATCCTTCCCATATGCTTCATCACATCATGTCTGCTAGACCTGGGAGCCAGCAAAGGAGAGAAGCAGGATGATGGGGGAGCTCAGAGGTAGGCACAGGACAGAGCAACATTAAAGACACTGTTGAAGTAGAGGAAGATCAGTTTGGCCTCATTCTTCTTATGTAGGTGGATGACAGGCTCCTGTTGCCACCTTCTCTTCCATTAGTAGGAGAGATACCCTTTCCAGAATTGTTCTGGTCAGTTCTTCTGCTATGTGTGATATGCAAGAGTCCTGGGTGCCAGAAACTTTGCCAGGTATACCTGTTTGTGGGCGACACTTTAGCTGTCCCTTAGGTGTCTGCCTGTTGCAGAACACCTGAATTGTGGTCACCTGGAGATGAATCTCACTCAGCTTGGACAGATGATATAATCACTGATCCCTTTCAGAGCAGGGAAGGCCCAGAACTCAGAAAAAAAGGGTCCTACTACTTATCCATGGGCTAAGGCTAAAACTGCAAGTGCAAAATACACGTGCTGTTGTGTGTGGTGTGCAGGTCTGCATGCACTTAACTTCAGTGAACATGGGCTAACCTGCCATCATCTGGTGAATGAATTAACCTCCTAATAAATTCTCTTTCCATTAGGTTCACTTCTGCCTCCCACTGCTGTAACCCTCCTCCTCTTGCTCCCAGCCAGCTTGAATCCCACATCACCTCTCTTTCAACCAACCCTTTACCCAGTTGAGGAACAGAAAGGCCCTCCTGCTTTTACACTTTCACGTCACACTTTGCCCTGCTTCTGTGATGATCACTCCCTTTCTCCTGCAGTGTGGCCCTGAGCTTGTTTCCTGCCAGCCTTTCTCCTGGGACAGGGGCTGTGCTCCTGCATCTCCAGGATGAGGATCCCAGTAAGCGGTGCCAGAGGCAGGCAGTGTAAGCAGGACCTGCTGCTGGCTAATTGCCTGGGACAAGGCAGCACAATCTCACTGATAGCATAGAGCAAGATTACCTTGAAGTTGCAGATTCAATATGCAGTGGAAGGAAAATGGTCTCACAGAGTTCACGGGAAGTTTTTACCGCTCACTGTGGAGAAGCTGGTTTATTTTCTGCTCACGTTTTCATACCGTAACGTGAATGGGCTTGCAGAGCAGTGACAATTCTTCCATGTTGCCTTTTTATTATTCTCTGAAAACACATTGGGATACAGTCTTGGCTCTACAGAAGGTACAGCAGGCACTGAGGTGGCACCTACAGTCACTTTAAGTAGTAGCCAGTGACTTTCCTAGTATACTCTAGAGTCCTCTAGTTGCTGTGCATTCAGAGAGCTAACCTCCTATAATCCATGCTGGCTGTATTAAGAATCATGTATACTGTGAAGATGGATTTGTTACACTCAAAATAAATGAATACCTAGGAAATGAGCATGCTGAAAAATTCAGAAAAATGAGTGTGAAGATTCAAAATTAGTGAGGAACTAAAACTAGCAAAAATGCCTACTGAAGGGGAAACAGCCAAGAAATCCTGCATTAGTGATGCTTGTTATATTTGCAACCTGTTGTGTCTGATATTGTAAGGCTATTAGCAGGCTTCCCACTTTACTTTTGCACATTGGGTTTGTTAATGTATGCTTCAGTCCTGTGATTACTTTTCCAAGCTATTTTAATGTGTGAATTTCTTCTTTATTTTACTGTGGGTAGGGTTTGTTCTATGAGAAGAGAGAGAGGGAACTGCCAGGTAAGGTGCTCAGTATTTAAAAAGCATCTTCTGGCCACAGCCGCCATGAAACGTTATCAGTAAAATGTCAGTGGTTTCTTATGCTTAGTATAGGAAATAATAATGCGATTTTTAGATGTCTCAGTGCGGTTGCACTTACCAAATGCAGTCACTTTAGCAAACTTTTTGCCTTCAGAAGCTGATTTTCTTGAATCAAGTAAACAACTGATCTGTCTCATTTCTACATGCAGATGATGTTTGTGGTAAATTATTCTTTGGTTATATTTTCCTGTGCCTGAAGGCTTCTACCTAGAGTTGAAATTTGTTCTTTTATTTCAGGAAGTTGTCTAGATACGGTCACAGCAAATGGCCCGTGGCAATCCTTAATGCTAATCTTTCACACACTTCAGGACATTAGGTTAAAGGGAGGACAAATACCATACTTGCTCAGGTAATTGATATGTTCCTCCTTTCACTTACCAAGATTTTATCCATAAAAGCAAGGATATGCCATTTTGCACATCTTTTCTACAACTGCTGGTAAACTTGCTCCTGATCAGGCAGCATAAGCATATGTTACACTATCAGATCTGCATGCAAGCCTTGTCCTTCAGGACAGAACTCAGAGGTGAACTTTCCCTTCCTAATGTTTCTGATGTTTCGCGAGTACACACTGACTTTGGGCCATGTTTTCAAGGGTGTACTGTGGTTTAGGATGCCTCCTTTCTGAGTTATAAAGTTGAGATAATTGGGATTTTATTTATGGACCAAAGGAGGCCTCAGTGTTCCACCTGCAATTGGTGGTTGCCTAGCAGAAATTCCGTCTTAAGTGAATCCTGCTTGAAGACATGCAGAATGGGCACTACTTTTGAAAATTGACTTCCATCTCACTTTTCTTCCCAGAAATTATTGTTAATATCCCTCATCGGGAGATAATCTGTCTGATAATTTATCTTTCTAGTCTCTGATGGTTTCTGTTTGATGTGCAAGGTGATTGAAATAGTCAAAATTCATCCAATTTAAATTGAGCACAAACTGCATTTTCTTATGTGATAACATAGCCTATTTGCCAAGTTCAAAGGGACACTTCTGACTCCTTAGATGTGTGCCTGAGTTATTAAGTGAGTACATGTCTAGAAATAAGGAATAAGAAACACAAATAGATAGCATGGGGAGGCATTGATTCATCTTCATTTGTAAAATTGACTGCTTAACAAGTCTTTTATAGCAGTGACTTCTGGGATCGAGTCCATCTGGGATGAATACCTTTTATATAACATTTGGGGTCTAAATTAAGAGCTGGATTCTGCCTTTGGCTCTCCCCCTAAGTAAGAGAGCAGAGAAGCACAGATGGTAGGAAAAGCTCAGTGTAAAGTAGTGACCTTACATGCAGTACGACTGCCCAGCCAATAAATCTGCTCTCTACTGTAGAAGATATTGCTCATGTAACAGACTGCACATTGAGGTAGCTCTTAGTAGCTACAAAATAGCTAGTGGGCTATTTCTTGTGTTAGCATATGCATGCATTGTCCTCAGCGGTGAAAGCAGCTGCTGATACAATGTGCAATCAGTTGGGGCTGGAAAGAACAGCAAGGAGCATCCCACAGCACCAGGCTGCCTGGTACAAACTGACCTTCAGTGATTGTGCTCTTTATGAGCTGGGGTCCCCCGTGTCTCTGTTCTTTGCTGACTGGGGCAGGATGTATGGGCAGAATGGTCCCTAACACTTCAATTACAACAATTAATTGTTTTAGAATCATAGAACACTTTGGGTTGGAAGGGACCTGCAATGAGCAGGGACATCTTCAACTAGACCAGGTTGCCCAGAGTCACATCCAGCCAGTCTCCTCTCTGGGCAACCTCTTCCAGTATTTTACCACTCTCATTGTAAAAAATTTCTTCCTCACATCCAGCCTGAATCTTCACTCTTCTACATTAAAACCGTTACCCCTCATCCTACAGCAACAAGCCCTGCTAAATAGTCACTCCCCATCTTTCTTATAGGCCCCTTAAAAAGAACTGAAAGGCTGCAATAGGCTCTTTCCGGAGTTTTCTCCAGGCTGAGCAACCCGAACTCAGCCTTTCCTCATAGGAGGGGTGCTCCATCCCTTTATTTAAAGCTTTAATGGTTTAAATGCTTCTGTGCAGGATTGGGGTCATCTTCTTTTTCCTGGCTGGTTTTCATTTTGAAGACCAGGGAGTGAGTGTACCTCTTGCTGGAAAAAGGCCTTCCAGTTGAAACAGCGCAGGCAACTGAGTGCCCTTGCATGGGAGGTCTTCACCAAATGGGGAATAAAAACAAAGGGAAGGAATACATGACCTCCCAACCTTAAGCTCTGCGTGCCATGTGGCTGGTGGGAGGCATTAGCGAGGCTCCACTGTTCATTGTTGTGGGTGTCTTGATGAACATTAGTGACAGAGAGCCAGCAGGCTACCCATAAATACAGACAAGCACCAAAATCCACATTAACACTTCTCCACTCTGCTGACAACAGAAATTTGAAGTGACTGTTTTTCAGAAGTTATGTGTTGAATTTGGTCTGCAAAGCAGAGGTATTTAGGACCAGAGTGACATAATATATCCCATTAAGAAAGGAGTATTTGCAGGGGACTGTGTACAAGCCAGCTATATATGTGCTCTAGCCCTACTTAAAATAAACCTACACATACTATAATTTTCTTATTCTGGGAACCAGCTAAATAGAACGAGGACTGCAGCAGCTACATATCAGTATATACTGCACATACGCTGATTACTCCCACTCTTGTCACGGCCATTTCTACTCAGCTGTTGCCAGTGTTGTGAAGAGGCATAACTCCTGATATTTTGGAGCACGCAGGAACAGGGAGTCAATGTTTGCTTTGCACCCTTGCTGTTGTCAACCCAGGTGATGGGGTTGCCAGTAGCATGTGTGCATGTAGAAAGCAATACATATGCACACAGGCAACTGGGTTAAAATTCCTTGCTGCTGTGGAAGAGAAGGGTGTATTTATTGCCTGAGGGCTGCCCAAGCCTTGATCCAAGCATCGTTGAAATCAATGGGAATCTCTCTGATGGTGCTACCGTTGTAGTGTTACAACCCTCGTATGGCAAAGCAGCAGTGGAAAATATGCACGGTGCTCACTCAGCAAAGGCTACAAACCCAATGCCTACCTCCCCTCTCCCAGTCCCCCCATTCTCTTCCACACAAGTGTGCTGGACAAGCTGGTAGAGATGAAAAAACTAAATATTTGGGATAATGATGCTGAGTCATTAACCATGTGATTGAAACAATCCATCCAGTTATCACCAGCCAGCTCCACCTCCAGCCTCCCAGTAGCTGGGGGCTGATAAAGTGCTGTCCCTCCTCCTCAGAGTCTTTTGTATTACAATTCCCTCTGTCCACACACAGGAGCGGGCACTCTGGTGTATGACTCATGCCCTGGGCACGGTATTAGCTACAATAATACTTTCTTCTCAGACCCTTTCATATTTAACACAGTTGGTAAAGACTGAAATAAGCAGAGTAGGGAGCAGAGAAAGATAAGCTCCCAGTTTCTTTTCTTTTCTATGTTTAAATTAGTATCTGAAAACTACCTTTAAAAGAGACCTCAGCTTGGCCTCTACAATTGTAATTCTCAAATTTCACATCTATTTCTGCGTATGTACCATCCTGGAAATTGGTACGTATATGCTGCAGATGCTAGTTTGCATACAGAAAAGCTGTTTGTGCAGCTTTTCTGAGGTGCAGGAAAATCTTTCCTATATGCAAACCAACATCTAGATTTTGAAAATGTGTCATTCAGTGGTAGGTTATCACATATTTTTCCCTTCCTTCCTTCCAAAACACTGTATATTTATGACTGAAATACTGTGCTAGCCACTAGTTGGATCAGGATTTTCTGATTCTTCAGTAATTTATATTTACTTCCATCTAACAATGGAAATTGCTTACAGTGCACAACTTTCAGCCTACTATGGATTAAAATGCATTTTGGAAATCTCCCCAGATTCCTAGCACATTTATTACATCAACTTAAAAATATAGAGCATTTGGGATCTTCACATTCCTGTAATAAGAAAAGTTGTATAATCCACCTCTGAAGGACAAATCCTTATAAAAATATTGTGACTAAATACTGACAGTAGGCTTTCTCTGTATTAAATCTCTCATCCATATTCAGTGAGGAAAAGCCTCTCATTTTCTCATATTTTATTTTTTTGGTTGAAAAGCACCCATGAAAACTCAGCAGCCTATTTCTGGAGGTCCACTCTCCCCTTCCATCCCGCTTTTCCTCCACACAGCTGGCTTCTTGCATGGGAGCAGCTTGAGGGTGGGCAATGATGGAATCACAGCAGGGCTCACTGGAATAGCTGTGGCTCCCACTTGGAAGAGGAGTGAACCCAGGGGATAGACAAGCAGGTGGAAAGGCTGGGTTAAAGTATGTTGCATGTGCTTCCTACCCTTCCCTATTTGGTTTTTTTAACACAGCGCTGGAAGGAGTCTTATGGGTCATTTCCATCCCTAACTTCTAAAGTGCTAAACTTAATGGTGTTTTATTGCTCCTTTTCCAGTTCACCTCTAATAACTTGGCCTCCGTACACTGCAGCTGCAGATAAAATATATACATGAAGGAAAATTCCACTGAACATATTGTTTTTCACTTTCTCCTTGCTTCCAAACACCACTCTCAAAGCACTCAATGCCAAGTTACATATTATATATTAGTCCTCCTTCTTCTATTCCTGGGTCCTGTACAGAAACTTGTTTGTCGTCTGTAAGGGCTGCTGAAAAGCAAGAAACAAATGGATCATTCTTTCCTGGGCAGTCCAGAGGGCAAAACAGCTGAGCTGGTCTGTTGACAAAGACCTAGTATTAGAAAGCATACAATTTTCTGGAAAGGTGCATTGTTCAGTGATCATCTATCTAAGGAGTGATCTTTGGATGTGACACAACATGAAAAAGTCTAGCTGTTACTTAGATTCTTTCAGGGTACAGACATTGCGTATTACCTGCTGAATATGAGAAACCAAAGAAACTGGAGCACCCTACTGTGGATAATAAACTGTTGTTGCTGGTTATCCAGAATGGAAAAAAATGGGATTGAACCTATCGGAACTTCAACAGGCTCAGTTCAAAACTTTGACAGCCATTTGCTGTGTGATATCTATATTTTTATCTATAGATATAGCTAGACCTGTTGCTATCCTTGCCAAATGAAAGGATAAGTATAAATCACCTACATAAAACTGAGATATGGGACCATGGTTTATATGATATGTAACAATTTCATGATTGTTAACTACTCATTTTGCTAGAAGTACAAAGCAGTAAAAGGCTTATTTTAAAATTTATTTTAGAAAGACAGGAAAGAAAGCAAACTTAAAGCATTCCATAGATTTTCATACTGCTGATGGGCTTGTTCAGCTTCAAGACTTAGAAATGCATAGTGCCCAGGAAGTTAAGGTTAAAAAAAGCTAGATTTTGCCTTACCAATCTGCTAAAGGACATTGTCACTTCCTATATATTTCTATGCAATTTTAATGCTCTTTCCAGTGTGACTTCCTACAACCACCACAAATGCTACGGAGGGCAGAGCTGCTGTTTCTTACAGGGAATTGAAATTCTGTTGGTTTTTTTTGTTGTTCCTTCCTTTGTTGTTGTATTGTGTCTTCATCCCCCAGCTCTGCAGCCCACACTCACCTTAGTGTAATGCCTGCATGAGTGTCCTGCTCGCAGCTTTGCAGCAGGTATAACAAGCACATTTCCACAGCAGTTCAAGCCACCAAAAGGACAAGACCGTAGTCATTGCAGTTCCACAGTTGATGCTACTGCTGCCACCAAAACCATGGTCACACCTTGCATCTGTTGCTCTTTCTTCTTCTTTTTGTCCCATCTCTGCTTGCCAATGCTAGCAGTTATTTAGCTGATTGTTGAGCTGAACCATAGATTTGATCTGGCTGAAAATTAAGCAAGCCCCACAACTCCTCCATGAACATGCATGCCTGTGTACACACACATGTATGCCTTTGGAATTGCTGTGGAAGTCCTACCATAGGCTGCAGGCACAGGTTATCAAACTGTAAATAGTTTGGGCTTTTTCTTGTTTCCTCTTCACAGAGTGCCTGGCACACACAAAGCACTAGACAAATAACAGCATTGCCATGGAAATGATCATAGCCAGTAAAGATGATTGCTTGTATTTGGATCTTCTGCAGCTGAAGGATTCACTGAGATATCATTGTATTGGTACTCCAGTAAGTAAAAATGTCACGTCATTTAATCACTGGCTACAGCTAAGATTTCAGCCTCTATTGCACATATTCTATGAGCAGAGAAGCCACTGGGATGTTGTAGGGGGCTGTCTGTTGTCAAAAAAATCCTCTAGTAAACACTGCCTGGAGCACCACCAGTGTCTGCAGTGGTCTGTGACTACTGTGAGAAGTTTTTCTCTTCACTGGTATCAATCTGTGTTATCATAAAGTGCCATGGCAGCGCTGGATAGCACGGCTCCTTTGTGCAGAGTTCCCTCTGTGTGCATAGGAGTGGATGGCTCAGGCTCAGCTGAAACCGCTGCCTAAATAGGTGAGCAAACAAAGGAAGGCAGGATGTGGTCTTACTGTTCTAATTTTACATCAGGGGATGTTGGCACAGTGCTGAGCATGAGTAGTTGGCAGTGCCAATGGAAAAATGCCAATATTGTCAGTTGCTGCATTGCCAATATCAGAGGGGAAGAGGGTGTAAAGCACTGGGTATAATTACGTGCATCACTGCGCTATTAACATGAGGTAGGTGTTTGGTACCTTCTATCTTATAATCTAAGTTTTCCATGAGAATTTGGGAATGTGACACTTTAAAGAAGCACCAGCTGAAAGAAGTGATCTTGAGAATTACTGATTGTATCAGATCCTCCGCACAATTTTGTTCAGGGAGGGAACTATGCAGACTCCACTGCTAAAAAGCAAGGAAAGGAGTTGCTGTTTTGCCCTGAGTTATTCTGCTGAGAATAGCACAAGTTGTTCTGCCTCGCATACTTGTAACATCTTATAACACAGTACAGACAATTCCACATCCCATCGAGCAATGGTACATTGTTTCACGGTGTCTAATTTTTTTGTATCTAATTTCACCAGCGGAAATAGGAATTGCTAGGATTTGTTTTTTTTTCTGTGTGTGTGTGTGTATCAGCATTCATAACATCTCTGCAAGGGGCTATTTAACTTCCTACTTTCCTGCAACTGTCATCTGTTTTGCTTTATCTTCCGCATATTGTTTTTCACACACATTCGCTGTAGGACTTGTTCTATGACTTACCTAATCCTGACTTCTGTACATAGATCCTCACATTTTGCTGATACAACGTACAGTTCTGAAAGCAAAGTTCTGTTCTGATTTACCTCATTTTTGGCACCTCTGTCAGTGTTGTATTTGCCCTCCATGCATTACAAGTCCCAGTAAATGTGACAGATAAATCTTCCACTAAAAAAAGGTGTGACTTTCCCAGATACTTGTAGCTGATGAAGCAAGTCTGCAAGTCCTTATTTTAATTGGATGCACTACTGAGGATCATTGTGGTACCTCATAGAAATAGCCCCATTTCATTCTCAGTTGCTGGACTATAATGTTTGCACACACGTGTGTGTGTGTACACACACACAATTGGGAGGGCTGTGTGCATTGCTGCCAAACTACGTGCTTGCCTTAACTTGCTGCGCTTAGTAACTCAGGTTCGATGTACTCTTGCTCCTACCAAGCTTACTGTGTTGTTAAATTGTGTATTAAACTGCAGAACAGACCCAGCAGGGCTGTAAGTAGAAAGCAAATCCTACTGATTCTCTTGAAACCTAAGGTGTTAGAGATTATGGATGCAGATTGGTATCTACATGAAATGATGCTGCAAATAGGTTTTGCCTGTTGGCTGTATCATTTTTGTCTCTTTTTTGAGGCTGTGGTCCTGAGAGAGGTTTTTGAGTTTTTATTCAAAGCATGGAGGGAATAGCTGATCCTCCATTTTTACACAGTAAGATATTCTCACATGTACTGTTTTCTTCTGAGGCTTTTGCTTTGTTAATTCACTGTGAATAAAATAAAAGACTGAACAACCTGGAGTTTTTTTTCTCTTACAGGTAAGACAAAGCTGTTTAGTACATTAAGTCTCTGCAAATTCGCTAGAGGCAATGGGGTAGCTAAGATGCCATTAAGGGCATAAAAGGGCCAACAAGTGTCATGACTGGAAATTATGCATATGCTATTAAATACCTCTGGGCTGATCCTCACAACCCATGCTGTTTTCAGGTTAGGAGGTCAGAGTATACTTTAATTTCTAGGTGGAGCACCTTTCCAGCCCAAATCATTGAGACAAAACTATAGAAGCCCAAATTCCTATTTCAGGCCTTTTTTCATGGTAGCACCCCATTTAGGAGCTCCGACCAATTGAAAGTTTCATGCTCATGAATGCATAACTGGCCTGTAATTAGATAGACTGTTCCAGTACTCCATTCACTGAGGAACTTGCAGTATATTATGCTTAAGATTCACCACAAGCTTCATCAGCTTTTTGAAAGCCACTAAGTTCTTAATGTAGATTGGTTTGGGTATACTGATGATTTAAATACACTACATCCATGCACTGATTTTGTTTGCTGTGTATTAGAGATAGCTAAATATATTTACCACGTGGATATGTTGTATTGGTTGCTATAAATCATTTCACAGAATCACATATTCTAGTTAAATTTTAGAAATATAATAAAAAGCAAGACAACAGATTACTTAATATATGTGTTCATTATATTAGATTCCATGAAAAAAATAGTAAACTTGTATCAGTTCCTTTTATAAGGGAACTTAAATTAGACTCGTAGCTGAATTGGGTAGGTAAAAACACGGTGATACCAAACCCAGAGGTATTATCATTGTGTTATATCCTCGTTGGTTAGCTGTAAAGTTTCACTGGGATAATTTAGTATGAAATTGAGTGTTTTTGAAGAAAGAAATAGATCTGGGTGAGCATGATGGGTCATTCCAAATCAATTGCTGCTAGTGGCAGAAAGAACATTGGCTTACTCTCCCTTTTTGTTTCAATGCTTCCGTATTGTTAAGACCTGCTGTACTGTCATTTTCCTCCTGTGTGGTTTTCCCCAATATCCACTGAGATGACTACCATTTTTAATGCTTTAATTTATGGTGATCAATTTTCATACCTGCAGAGTTTTTCATAGCTCATTTACAGTGTCTTCCCTTCTTGATTAAGGTGACAGGTGAAAACAAACAGAAACCTAATCAATTTTGGTTTTGTAAGATCTGGGTGAGTTGACTTGGCAGAGCTGAATCCTCAAGAAGGAGAAGAAGGGACAAGCAAATGGTTTAGAAATCTGATGAGAATCTTAGTTCTTAAAGTATGGATAATCCTGGTCTATCACCAGATAGCATCCTTGTGGTCCACCTGTTCATAGCGACATCGCTTTTTGATCCTTCGATGTTGGCTCTTCCTATCATTGTGAAGCAGAATTCACCAAGCGTTGGATTGTTCACCCACTAATAGGGAACATGAGCTGGCATTAGACTGTCGTGAGACAGGTTAGTTTTACCCTACTGATGATGTGTTGTTGCACTGCAAGACCTTAGGACCAAACACCATTTTTGTACCCAGAAATACCTCTGCATTAGAGATGATCTTCAACGCAGTGTTTTTGCCAAGGTTATGCTTTTTCTCTTGTGACTTGAGAAGCGCAGAAGGATCAAGCTAGACAAGGATGCATCCCCACTCTCTGCTCTTGATTGTGCTATGTGAGATTATTCTCATGATGCAGAAGTATGTGGGTCAGCCAAAATGTTTGCATGTTCATCAGGAGAAAGTGAAATGGTTTCTGAACTGAAGCATGGAGAAAGCATTTCTTGCAACTTGCAGAAACAGGAGTGATTCTTTCACACTTCCTTGCTAAATGGAGGGGCAGTGCTTTAAACAGTGGCAGAAGCTGGTGTGCTTGCCAGACTCTTACAACATCTTGCCTGCCCCACCGTGACTGTGTTGGTCCTGCCTGATCTCAGACTGAGCTGTTCATTCTTCCTTAGCCAGCTGCTAACCTTCTATAAGCTATCTATCATTTTTCTGTGACATAATTGACTGTGTTTCCTGGGAAGGGAGGAGCCAAGTGATTCTCAAAGTCATTCCAGTGCAGTGTATGAGTCTGTCTCATTTCTCCAAGGCTTGCATTTTTCTCTTGTGAAAAATGAAGGCAGACTCAGACATGAATCTAAAATTGCACTCCAGCCCCCCAAAATCTTCAAGATCTTGGGGGAGTTCAGAAAAATGTTCTGGATTTAACTTTCTGTTCTGAAGTCTTGTTGTTGTGGGGGGTTTTGCAGAGTTATCGAAAGGACATTTTGCTACTGAATTCCTATCCATCTGGATGGGAAGGGGAGATGTTCCCCTTCCCATCCAGACAGAAATACAGATGACCAGAAATTTCATAATAGTTTTAGAAAAGTGTTACTATTACATTCTTAAACCTGCATGATTCCCAGGTAGATGATACCAGGAACATTAAACTCCTGTAAGCATCTTGCCCTCTGTAAAGGATACTGCACTTGCACAGACGTTAACTGTAGAAATTGAGTAACAACTGCATTAGTCATCTGTAAAAACTGAACTTGACGCTCCTGGCTGTAGCAGTATAGGCACCTAGTGCAGGTTGTGCGTGCATGCATAAATGTATTACCCAAAATATTTTAAATTCTGTAATTGAAATTATTTACATTGCACTGAACCGCTTTCTTAGCGTAATATTCCTAGAACTAAATTCCTTTGTAGTATGACTCAAGTGAGCTCTGTTCACTGAAGTTAATACTGGGAAAAATATGGGATCTTGTTGGTATGGACAATTATAAAATGTAGCTCCATAATAAAGAAACCAAGATCAATAGCAAGGCCTTTTTCCCCATGACAATCTCTCTCTGGCTGGCAGCATGAAAGGGAAACAGAGAAGGTGCCTGATGAATGCTCTTTATGTCATGCCAAGAGAGAATTCCTTAATCTTGTGGAATGAATGATGTGGGATATATAACACTTCTCAAAGTGGGAGTATGGCATGTTACAGCTAGCTTACTTGTCAGGCAGGAAGCCTGGGGAGGGGTAGATCTGCCTCCTCACCTGCTAAACATACTTGGCATAAACTGACCGTTTCTCACAAGTATTCCTCTCCTTTGTCAACAAATTCTCACCTGGTCTCTCTCCTGCACCTTTGAAATAACGTAACATAAGTTAGGTCTTGAGGTAACTGCACAGAAACCTATAGAGGCTATTTTTTTCATAGGGATTTCTCAGACAAAACCAGTTGTGCATGTTCTGGATCACACATGTACACCAAATCTCAGGCTTTTTAGATCTTTAGACTTGCTCTGCAAGGTGGTACAATTGGTCTGTGAATGTATAGTAAATCAAAAATATTCCTGTTGCATCAAAAGTCCTGCACAGGTGATAATCTAAAATATACACAACAGTAGGTCTCACGCTTCTTGGAAGCATCACCCTTACTGCACGTGAAGCATAGAGATGATCTGCAGGTCTGCAATAAGTGGGTCAATGATAGTCAGACATCTATCAGCCATGCTCAAAGCCACAATTCTAGTCAGACTGTCTGATATCTGAAAATTCTGAAGAAATGTACCAAATCTGTGTTTCCTTCCCAGACACATTTTTTGAATGGGAAAAGAATAAATGTTGAAGGAAACCTGGGTATATGGTAACCTGGCACAGAAGTTATTGTCTCTGTAAGAGAGGCAGAGGCAAAGGCTGGCTGAACAGTCTTTGCTTTCAGAAACTAGGTTTTGGGAAGAGAACAATCTGAAGCCATGATGCAGGGCTTCTCCTGGGAAGCAGGAGACAGGTGGACTCCACTGAAGCAAGGGAGAATTGCATTTGCTTGCTTATTTTTGCTTTTCTCATTTATTTACAAGATTATGAGCATACCTAAACATGTCAGCATTATTAATAGCAACATAATAGCGCGGGTTTTGCATGTGTGATTCATAAGGGTGATGGGATCAAATCTCTTCGCTTTTCTAAATTAATCTAGGTTAGGGATTCCTTTGAGAAAATGTAGGTTTAAACTAGATTAAATAATTGGATCACTTTAGATTTCCTTGTTCATGTTACTTTATTTCCACAACACAATTTATTATTGGCAAATGTTCTCACAGAGAACATGGCAAACAGCTGTAAAACTAGGAAGAAGCATTATACATGTAGGAAGCATCATTTTAATTACACAGAATTACATTATCCCTTTGATAGCACTAGAAAGATGCCTTACCAATATATGCATTTTATGTTGGTCATTACCAAGATAAAATGCAACCCTCACATGAGTTCCTTGTAAAGAAAACCTAACTGTTGAATCCAATACTGGTATAGTATGACAGCAGTGCAAGAAGATGGATGGTTCTGATGTGAACACCAGAAAGACCTGGCTTTTATTCCCAGTCATGTCATACATGTTTTGTGCAGCTTGATGCATGTCCTTTCCCCCTCTTTGTACCTCTGCTGCTTCTCACACCATTTTCTTGGCTTGCCTATTCAGAACAGCAGGACCCCAGGACAAGAACAAGGACTGGTGCCTCCCAAATGTTTGCAAAGCAATCCAACAAAAACAGCCTTTCAGGTTCATGACAAAACCTGTCAGTCCTCTCATAAAGAAGAAATGCTAGCACTTGGTTGTCTCCCAGGTGATGGGATTTGAAGTGCTTTTGCCAGAAATGCGCATGATGTAGCTAGATTCTTTTTTTGTGTTTTTAAGTTACCAATGAATGCTTAATATCTGTTTTTCTCCTGTAACAGGAAACCACTGCAGCAATAATCTGGCCATTCGGTCACAGCCTGTGTCTATTTACAATTGTAGACGGTAGGAAGAGACCGCAAGAAAATATCTAGGGGACAGAAACCTGTCAAAGTTTGCATATTAGATCTGATTTCTTTTTCCCTGCTTTGAGGTTACATGCTTAACGCGAGCTGAGAGACACTTCATGCAGTGATGACACTCTCATGATGCCATGACTCCCAGCTCCAGATGCTACACATGCCTTTCAAATACGTGTCTGCAAGTCATTATGTAGACTTGCCTCACAAGCTGTTGCCCTTTGGTCTAGGAACCCCCTTCCCAAACACACTCAACAGTACTGAAATGATGCCTTTTTCAGCTGTGTTTAAAACAATCAGTGCTAAAGACTCTGTGGCCTCCACTGACACCAAAGCTTTCTTAGCCTCCTAGCTAGGAAGTTTTTCCTTATATATACCAGAAACTGTAACCCTAGATACTATTTCAGCTCCCTGCTCCCCTTGAAGCATTGAGACTTAGTTACTGCCTTCCACTAAGCAGCTACCTTTCACCTGTTTGAAGACTGTTGTCATGTTTCTTCCCTGTCCTTTTTTCTCTAGATTAAACAAATCCAGTTCTTTGAGATTTCTCTCCAGGGTCAGTTTTGTAACTTTCAGTACTTTCTGCTGCTTTCAGGACTTTCCCCAATTGCCCATTCCTCTGTTGCGTTCAGTGACCAAAGTGAATCAGTCCATTTTCCAGTTTTAGACCTCACCGGTGCTGAGTAGGAGTGGGGGAATTATTTCACATATCCCACCTAGCCAATTTATACATTTCAGCACAATACTTGCTTTCCCACACCAGCGTGGCATTGTTAATTCTTTGTCAGCTTGAGTTCTTCCAGAATCCCCATGGCATTTTTGTGCAGGTCTTTTCCCTTGCTGGCTGCTTTCCATTTGGGGGTTTATTCTTCCCTAAGTGTAATAGTTTACCCCTGTTCTTGCTGCACCAAATCCTACTGTTTTCAGACCATGTCTTCAATTGATCAAGATGTTAATCCTGCCAAGGTGCTTGCAGAACTTTCTCTACAAATTTGGCAGCTACACTTCATATGCCCTTTCCAAAGCACAATAAAAATAGTGAGGGTTGAGTCCCAGAAAAGGCATCTGCGGAACTGCTTTCCATAAGCCTTCCACTTCAACAGTGAGCCGATGATAATACTCTTTTGGTATTTTTTTCTTTTCCTGAAGCAGCTGAGTCCACCTTACAACAATTTTGTTTTAGTTTGCTTACAAAAAATCACAACAGACTGTATTGAAAGCCTTGTTCAAATCAAGATATGTTCATATCTATTGTCCATAAGACCTGCTACTTGTCAGACAAGGTAATTAGCCTGTGGTTTGGCACGATTTGTTCCTGGCAAATTTTTTTGGCCTCTACTTACCATTTCATTATTTCCCATACAAAAAAGAAAACTTTAATTGTTTCTATGTATTTGTAGCAATTCAAGTCAGGTTGTTTTCTCCACCTATATTCTTCAAGCTGCTTTTCTTCTTTCTAAAAAAACAGGTACTGCAATTACCTGTCACAGCTCTTCCGTCCCCCAGGTGCTGTGGGAAAGTATCCCTTGTGGCTTTAAGATTGCTTCAGCCAGTTTCCCACGTGCTCTCAGTTGGTTTCTCTTCAAGTCTCACTGACTGGAAAATACCTGACTTAGTGAAGTAGCCTATTCTGTTATTTCTGTTCTTTAGCTTTAGACATTACTGGTTAGTCAACTGATCATAGTTAATTTTTTTTTGCTGAGGAGTGAGAGGAAAAAGACATTAATCACTTTGGCTTTTTCTCTGTCACCTCTTACTAGCTTTCCATCCTTGTCAAAGGGCAGACAATTTTTTTTTTTTGCCATTGTGCTCCAAATTCTAATGCATATAAGTGCCTTCTTGTTACCCTCTTTCCTTTGCTAATAATATTGACATTTTTGCATTTTCCTTTATGATTTTATTCTTACAGGCTCCTTTTCTGTTGTAATCTTGTTCTTAAGTTTACTGTAGTGCATGGTAACATTGGAGGGCTAATGAGCCACTTGCTGAGATTTAGACAAGTTACTTACTGTAAGCTGGGGCACAGAAACTGACTGTGAGCCTGCTGTGGCTCTGCAGCTTTCTTTCCAGGATCTTCCTTTACCTGCTAATGCACTTAGCGATGTTTCCTCATCATCTTGTACTCCCCATAGGCCACCATTTGTTACAGTTACTTTTGGAATGGTATCACTGACCTGCCTACCTCCTAGTTTAAAGTCTTACTTGCACAGTTGAGCCCTCTTTTCCCACTTTTTTCCCTAGGCCCCACCGGCACTCAACAATTCTTGAAACCTCACCTGAGCTCTCCTGGTGACCTCACCTTCCCAACCATGCATTAATTTCCAGTGTGTCAGTGCCAGTGCCTTTACCTGGAAGAACTGGACCCTGTCAGAACCTCTGACTCCTCCCCTGTAACTTCCAGCACCATGCAGATCTATTTGACTTGCCCATTGCTGTACCTGGCAGAACCATTAACATACCTGCAAACTAGCAGTAATAAGAGGGCCTCCATAAGAGGGCCAGTGAGGTACACCAACCTTACTGTACCATCCACTTGGATGCACATCGAATCCATCTGGATTTGGTTTTGTGGTGGGCAGGCACCTTCTGGGATATCAGGCTGAGCAGCAAATAAGATGCCTTTCCCTCTTCTTTCCAAGAAGCCAGAAGATACATTTTGTTACCCCCTGGGTGCAATGGCTTTGGGATGGGCTTGGGTGGGAATTTTCTGTAGTTTAAAGTTTTGTAGATTCTGGTTAGTCAGTCTGAGACAGTTAATATTTCAAGTGAATATTTGAAGAAATTGATATGTTCTTCATTCAGAACACTTTAGATGTCTAGCACCCCACTGAATTCAGTTTCATCTGGGATCATTCAGCACTTCGTCAAATTAGACCACAAAATGTCAATCCAGATATGCAGAAACTAGGAGCATGACATTTGTAGCCACCTGCAAGAAGTGTGGTTTAACTGACTTATCCAGCATCATACCAGAACGACGTGGCAAAGGACGGACTGAATCCATTCCTCAGGCAGAGCTCAGCTATTTTAACCAACATCTCATCCTTTTCCACATGATCCTGTACTGTCATTTACCGCACATCTTCCATTTGCTGAAACAAATGTGGAAAAACTCCTGTAGACAGTGGCCTCCTCCACTATGTCGTCCTGACACAGCTCCAGAGCAGCTCCACCCTGACAAATAAATGTGGCAGAGATCCCATGGAAAGAAAAATATGCAATTATACACTTTGCATATGCATATGCAAAGGAGAGGAAGGAGAAAGTAACACTCCTCATTATGTAGTATTGATTTTGCAACCTAGTCCTCATTTAAAGCAGATTTTGTCTGTGCAATTATCTAGCTTTTTAAAAAGCAAACAGTAAAAAAAAAAAAAAAAAAAAAAATCAACCCCCCTTCCATCATGCAGCATCATAATATTGTAAATGTCATTAGAGCTGAACCCTTTAGCTTTACCACAGAGCTCTCTGCCACACTGAGCTAACAGAGAAACTGATAAGAGCAGTGGGTTGTCATCCATGGGTGGCCAGCAGGCATATTAGACAAATGGACTTTGCTGGGAGATTCACAGGTACTTGCTGACAGAGGAGGGCTAGTGGTGGGGGGTGAGTAGGAGTGTGGAATCTAGAGATCTGTGGTTTTATTAGACAGTATGAAAAACATGATTCTTCCTGTCCTCTTCTAGCACAGCCCATTCAGCTTCCTACTACCCCATCTTTCCCTGTCCCAGTCTTCTTTGAGACTGCCAAGTCTTTCTCCATCCAAGTCTTCTTCCATCCAGTCTTACTTCTCCCTTTCTCCTTACCCTCTCTTCTATATCCTCTCATTAAATCCTAGGCCCACATCACAGACTCCTCCACAGTCCTTTCCTCTTGTCCCTGCTGCGGTCCCTCTGGCTCACACTTCACCCTGACAATCCCCCTTTTCCTTCATTTCTCAGCTCTGTTTCCTTTCAGTCCTGCCTTCAGGGGCAACCCTGCTCACATGTCTAAGAGCCAGGTTCCCAACCAGAAACTTCAGGAGGCCTGTGTACAAGCTTACAACAGCCCCACCTATTAATACTACCTCCTTCACTGCAGCTTTGCTCACTCACCTGCTCCCTTGGGACCAGATGACTCCAGATATTTCACTGTTCTGACTCAGCTCCACCTGTCACCTCTCTGGAGTATGTCAGGACCACAATCACTGCCGTGACTGCAGAGCAGCTATTCCCATGCAGGCTATGTACTCCTTAGTTCATCTGCTGTTATCTCAAATGTATAGTGCTCATCTTCAAACCTTACTGAGGAGGTAAGTAAATACCGGGAGAATAGGCATGTATCTGCATTTGTATCCCTGTCTATAGTCCATAGACAAACACCAGTACAAGCAAAGAAAACCACACTTGGCAGTTTAATTTCTCTTTCCACAGGCAATTCCTGTTTTTTACTAACTCCTCTGAAAACCTGTCCCAATCTGAAATTCAAGACAGTAAACATGATAGTCCTAAACCTGTATAAATTCTGACTTTACTCTGATACTGTGCAACATATCACAGCTAGAAATTAAAGCTTTTAACAGGAGAGAATCAGTTTTTCCAAGGTGCACAAAGTATATGTTGCAAAACTGGGTATATTCCACATAAAAAAGATCACTGAAGCACAACACAGTTGTGCTTAGAGAGGCTATTAATGGTAATGTTGAGGTTTTAGAAGTGCAGTGTTTTTTCTTTCATTTCCCCTCTTAATCCTGCCGTGCTGGGCTAGCTTCTTTGTCAGACATCTATGAGATATCCCATGCCATTTTTTAATTGCCTAAAACATTTCCAATAGCTTTTTCACAGAACAGGTTCTTGTATTTACATATGCACATGGACTGCATGAGGACATATTTTTATCTTATGCTTTATTAGAAAGAGTGAGGTTATTCATTAGTGCCCTCTGTACTGCATAGGAATGGATGTGAAAGATACCAAGACGCAGAAAAGATGGTTTGCCTTTGTAGAACACCCAATCTCAAGCATAAAAATGTCGTGACTCAAGCCTCTCGAAAGTCGAAAGTTTTGAGAGCCAACCCCCCTGTATTAGGGGAGTTTATATTTCCTTACTGAGTATTTAGGGCATGGACACTATGTGTTTTTCAGACCTTCCTCCATAACTGTGAACTTTTAAATATTAAATGTGAGTTTCTTATGGTCTTTGGATACTTGTGGTTAGCACTTAGAAGAAAAAACAAACTTGTGAGATTACTGGTAGCTCAAACCTGGTGGACCAGTAGTAAGAAAGAAAGCATTAGGCACTCCCATAAAGATATGGGGCATCGGAGACATATGTGGTAGTCAGTCCATGAGTGTTCATAGCCATACAGAGGCATGATGCATGAGAACTGATGCCCATACATGTGTGGCATTCAGACAGTCACTGTATTTCGTATCGTCACAGAATGGTTTGGAAGGGATCTTGAAGATCATATAGTTCCAACCCCCCTGCCATGAATGGTGGACTTGGCAGTCCTGGGGTGGAGGTCTGACTTGATGATCTTAAAGGTCTTCTCCAACCTAGTTGATTCTATGATTCTGTGAGCAGGAACACCTTCATAGAATCATATAATCACAGAATAGCAAGGGTTGGAAAGGATCTTAAGATCATCTAGTTCCAACCCCCCCGTCATAAGCAGGGACACCTCCCACTAAACTAAAGGCTCTGTCCAACCTGGCCTTGAACAGCACCAGGGACAGAGCATTCACAGCTTCCTTGGGCAACCTATTCCAGTGCCTCACTACCTTTACAGTAAATAACTTCTTTATATCCAATCTAAACTTCCACTAGACCAAGTTGCTAAAGGCCTTATCCAGCCTGGCCTTGAACACTTCCAGGGATAGGGCAGCCACAACTTCTCTGGGCAACCTGTTCCAGTGTCTCACCACTCTCACAGTAAAGAACTTCTTCCTTGTACCTAATCTAAATCTACCCTCTTTCAGCTTAAGTCCATCTTCCCTTGTCCTGTCACTACACACCCTTGTAAAAAGTCCCTCTCCAGATTTCCTGTAGGCCCTTTTTAGGTACTGGAAGACTGTTGTAAGGTGTCCTCAGAGTCTTCTTGTCTCCAGACTGAACAAGCCCGACTCTCTCAGCCTGTATTCGTAGAAGAAGAGGCCTGCAGGCACAAAGATCTCACTCAGTGAGTATATATAGGGATGCCTGTCTTGGAACATGCTTATTAGATCTGATGCACAAGTGTTTTTGCATGCATGAACAAATCCCAGGCACAGATGTATATTTGTGGGGCTTGCACATGGAATGTAGAAGTGAGCCTGAATGGTAAATATAAATGTATAACCAACTGAGAATCAAATATTGGCATTTGAAAGTGTCACTAGATATTTCAGTATATAGACTTGGGAATTTGCATAAAGTTCTGTGTGTGAGAAAGACTTCAGCAACAGGGATTGAATCCTTTCCCTTTTTCTGGCAAAGGAGTGTTTTAAGCAGGTAGACCGTTGGTAGCATGGCAGGGTGTAAGACTTTCATGTGGGAAAAGAACAGTGTGGCTCATGTGTGACTGTGCCATCACTGGCAGGGTGCACTGAGAACACGGGAATGGCTGTCCAGTCGTTTGTGTATGGCAGGGTACGTGGCCAGTCTCACCTTCACTGGGGACCATCACTTACAAAGTACCTGGATTACCTCTGGAATTCACCAGGTGTCTATTTAGAACACAGATGAAACTCAGGCCAGACAAGACTGTGCTGGGAAAAAAAAAAGGCAAGTAAAGTAACCCAGGGAGAGCTTGTATGTGGTCAGCACCAACAGGCAGCAAATTATACCTGTCAGCTGACTGGCAATTACTGCCTAAGCCCTGCCTGAGATGTGGGAGTTTGGGAATATATGTAAATACTTCTGCACACGGAATGCATCCTGAACTGCTAGCAGGACACAAAACAACTCCCAGCACCCAAGCAGGCTTTGTTGTGCCTGTAGGGCAGGGTACCTGTAGGGAACTCCCTACAACTCTTAACTGCTTAAGATGAGGGAGACCCATGGCAGTACCAGTGCTGGTTGTGCTGCACACCATGATGGAAAGTGCTGGGAAACGTTTTCAGTTAGCAATACCTTTGATTCATTTCACCAACTATGGCATCACTCATCGGCAAGCAGAGCAAACCCAAGCCATGCTGCTTGTTGGTGAAGAAGGGCAGGTCTGGGGTTTCCAGGTCAGGTGCTGAGGCCTCTCTCAGTGGGGCAGGGCTGGGATTTCATAGATAGATATTTCACTTAAGTTTTTAAAAATTGAGTTCTGGCTTCTCTGCTTCCCTTTCCTCTTCAGCCGTGGTGGCTTTGTTGCCCATCCCCTGCCTCCCTCTTTTTCTGAGAGCAGATATGATGTGGACTTCAACACCCCAAGCAGAAACTTGGCATGAGCTTGCCCTCCTCAAAGCCACCCAGTGCTTCGGGCATGCTGAGGTGTGAGGGAAGGGGCTACCCCCAGAGGAATGCATCCCTTCTGTGGAAGAAAGAAATCCTGTTGAAACGAGCCTGATGTGCCATCAGGCTCTCCAAGTGTCCCTGTTTGAGGGATGCAGGCTTCTGGCACAGCCACAAGTGGACGATGGTGTTGGATGTGCTGCTGATAGAGGGAATCTGTGTGCCTGACCTTGATGGCTGCATGGGAGTACAATGCCGAGGGTGTGCATGGACCACTGCCAGCTGGGAAACATTTGCCCAGAAGCTCCCTCACTCCGTCCAGGAGCACACAGGCACTAAGGCCAGCTATGCAGTTCCACCTCCACCCCACCAGCCCTCCTTCGAATCCCAACACCCAGCCCACTTCAGGGGGACCACCTTCACCTGCACTTGTCAGGGACAACCAAGGCACTGGGCCGTAGAAGGCTCTGGAAGAGATGAGGGTGCCCCACACATGCAGCCCGGGCCTTCCAAGGCACCCTCGCCTCGTCCTCCACCACAGGGTAGCTTCTGCCTCCCTGAGGTGCCAGAGGACGATGGCCGCAGGGCCAGAGCCGGGAGCCAGGCGCAGGGCGCCCTGCACTGTCCTCCGCCTCCCCAGCATGTGCGGTCTCGGGTGTGTGTGTGTGTGTGTGTCTGTGTGTGTAGGTATGTGTGTCTGTGTATGTACGTGTGTTTGTGTGTATGTATGTGCGTGCGCGCGCGAAGGGGGGAGCGAGGGGGCGGACACAGTGGAAATTTCCACTCCCTGCAGCAGCCACAGCCACCGCCGCGGCGGCGGGAAGGCGGGCGCAGGCCCTGAGCCGCCGCGTGGGGGGGAGGCGGTGCCCGCGCCGCGGCCCGCCCGGCTCGGGCCCGCTCCCCGGCGGCTGGTGTCCCCTTCCCTCATTCCCTCTCTCCCTGCCGGCCCCCCGTCTCCCTGGACCCGGGCAGCGGGGCAGCCCGCGGGCGGTGGCAGCCCCCCGCCAAGCGGGCGTGTGCGCGGCGGAGGCGGCGCTTGGCGCGGAGAGGGGGCGGTGCGGCGGAGCCTGCGCAGCTGCCGGCGCCCTTTAAGCCGCGCCGCCCGCTCGCTCGCCTGGGTGTCTGTGCAGCCTGGGAGCCGCGCGGGCAGGAGCCCTTGCCAGCACCGCCTGCCGCCGGGGACGCGCCTTCCTCTTCTTGTTCCCCTCCTCTCCGGCATCGCTGCCCCCTCCTCCCCACTCTGACCTGCCGCATCCCCGCTCCTTCCGCCACAGCCAGCTCTAAGATGCCCCGCTATGAACTGGCTTTGATCGTGAAAGTCATGCAGAGGGTGAGTGCGGGAGGGGAGGCGGGAGGGAGGGAGCCAGGTGAGACCCGACAGACACTCTCTCCCTGCTCCCGGCGTCCCCTCGGTGCCTTTTCTCGCCGCCGCGTGCTGCCCGGTGGAGCACGGGACTGCGCGGCCGGTCCTTTCCCGGGGGCGAGCGCTGTCCTCCCTGGCCTCTCCCTCCGCGCCATGCAGCGGGGCCGCGCAGCGCGCCTCGGACTCCCCATGTGTCTTTTTCTGCCCTCTCTCCCCTTCCTCTTTTTCTCTTTCCTCCCCGCTCCCTTGGAGAGTTTGCTTAGTTGCTGCCCTAGAGCCGCAGTCACCTTCTTTCCCCCCCTTCTGTTTGGTCCGCAGGTAAGCAGATCCCCCGCTGGGCGAAATCGATGCGTTTCTCCCTGTCTTATCCTGCCCTCCCCTCCCTGCCCATTGCCTGATGCAGGTCAACTTAGCCCTTTCTTTGCCCCTGTGCGTTGGTGCAGGCAAGTCCCCCCCTTCCTCTGCAGCGCCAGCGCTTCCCATTGCCATGTGCCTTAGTGCCTCATCTCTCCCCCTCCCCCAGCACCTGCGATGGCTTTGCTGGGCACTTCTCTAGGTAGCAGCATCTCCACGCTAGCTCCCCTCTCCTCTGCGAGGCCTTGCGGGGAGCCTCGGTGGGGCAAAGCGAGGGCTTGCTCTGGCAAGCTTCCTCTCGCGGGATGCCAGCTCCAGCCTCTCCGGTCCCCTCCGTACCAGGGGAGTCTCAAGAATTAATTATTTCTTATTTTTACTTCCCTGCCGTTGCTAACACCAGTTGAGCTCTGCTGATACGGCTCTCCATATCATCCACGGCTAGGGTTCCTAGCCGTTGCCGCTGTTTTTGGTGGCGTGATGATAAGCCGTGGTGTGAGCGAGTGAGGTTATGTGATGCTCTTGTTTTATGAGAGCCGAATCTGTGCAGGGGGTGTGTGCACTTGTGTGTAGAAATAATAAAATAGAAGCACCTCCGTGTAGAGGGGACCCTTTATTTGGAAAATAACAGCTGATACCAGCCCTTCTTTGCCACCTTCTCTACCCGTTGTTTATCTGCTACTTCCAGCTTAATATGCAGTGCTGGTTTTGGAATGTAGCATCACTTCTGCTAGGCTGTAGCCTTCTGATGTGACCCAGCACGGACATGTTTGCTCTCGCATTTAATCTTCATTTAAATGAACATGTGTATCTGTCATAAAATAGCAGGAAGCTAGATAGCTTTGCCTTATTTCTTTTGTAGTTATAGGAGCATGTCTTCGTGTGTTATATGTGCTACATCTACTAGTACATTTCCATTCATTTTACATGTACCATCCACATGTCGGGGTTGGTTTTTTTTTTAACTTGGCTTAACTGCAGAAGCTTGTAGTAGACTTCTCAGGTGAGTCCTCTAGTGGAGAAATACAGCAACAGAGAGAAAACGCTTGGTGACATTGCTGCACCGCCTCGCAGAGCAGCATTTGCTCTGACAAAACACGATGCATTTGAACTTGGGTTGTCAACATGTAATTATTTTTTCTTCTTCCCCACACTCCTCCCCATCAGTGTATGAGCCATAGGTAAGGCGTTGAGATGCTTCTTGCGAACATGCTGTTAGTGTGGGAGATGCATTATGCCGTGCAGACGCTATAAATGTGGAACAGGGCAGAAAGTGTAGCAAATATGACATAATGCCGAGATACAAATGAACTGACTACTCAGAAAGGGAGTGCTTTCTGGTGCAAAAGAGCACTGATTCCTAAGATCTGAGCACAGACATTCAGGTTAAGCTTTTAGCTGCAAGATGCTTCTAATGAGCATGGATGCACTCAGGTCTTAACATCTGCAATGTTCTCCTCTGAAGTTTAACTCTAGTATATTCTTTCCTGATGGATGTGCTTTTAAAGTGTTCTTTTAGCTCCGTGGTTATGTTAAACTGCATAAGTTTTGGTTCAGGTGTACTGCTGTTTTTAACCTACACCTGTTGTATTCCAGATACCTTTTTCTTTTTTTATTGTTGCCGTTGACTGTACACCAGATCTAGGTTCACTTTTTTGTGTGTTCCAGTATCTTGCTACTGCTGCTGCTGCTCTTGTCTAATGAGAACACTTGGAAAAAAACTCCTAAAGTGGTTTTATGCTTCATGGTGCTGCCGAATCCTGGGAATGGGGTTGCTTTAATGACCCCCTTAGCAGTGCATAATCTCAAATGGAATGCTAACTTCGGTTAGCTAAAACATGGAGACCTGAATGTGTGGCTGATAAACCAGTCTGAAATTATGGAGTGACTAAATAACTCCTTCCTTTACAAGTTGGGGAGATCATGTACAGGCCTGAATAAATTGTATTGCTTCTAAACACCAGCATTTCTCAATGAAGCTGCCGTGGACAAGGTGTTCACTGTCTGGCTGTGTCAGTCCCTCTGTGCAGTGGCTGTGTGCTGCAGTGCCTGCTTTAGTCTGAGGCTTGAGCAAGTGCTAACTCCTCTGTTGGTGTCTGTGGCATCCTTCCTCATCTCTGATAGCTCCCCTGCCTTGCAGGGAAAAGAAGAAAGTAAGCCGCTGCTGCTCGGCTTCATTGCCCTTCAGGGCTGTCACTACTTCCTGTGAGCTCACTGGCAGCTTGAGCGCAAACCTTCTCATAGTTGCAGTCCGGTAGACTTTCACTGCTCTCTTCAGAGGCAAACTTTGTGATTCTGTGGGGTTTCCCTTACCCACAATTGTTTTTGGTAGTTACCTTGGCATTTTCATAGATCTAGGCAGAATAAAGCCCTCAAATTCATTTTATTTTTGTTGCTGTAAACTCTGTTCCCTAGCACTGCTTGCGTTCAAGTTGGGGATTCCTCCTCCTTCTGCTCCTGCATGCGGTTTCTGTTGTGAGCTGTGGAGCCTGCTGTGCAGCTGATCTCCCTATACAGCTAGCTTCAGCATGGGCACAGGGCAAGCATGACCCCTAGGTCCTGCCTGATGCTCCAGTGGCTACACTTCAGCATGCAAGATCCAAAAGGCTTGGGGGTAGGGAAAAGCAGCAAGGGGAGAAACTTTTACCTTCCAACTTTGTCATCAGTTGTCTGTATGTACTTGTCACAAGAGCTTGTGACTTTGCTTGAAGTCAGAACTGCACAGTCTCTGTCCTGTTGTGTAGGTAGTGTATGAGCAAGTAACTGACTTGCGCTAGAAATACTGTATTTGTAAATTGCCTGTGGACAGAGTCCTTAGTGGGCAGAGACCCCAGTCAGTGACTCTTAGGAAAACAGTAAGAAAAAAAGTAAAAATAAGAAAGCACCCCCGAATAAATAACCTCCCATACTTCTCTGCTATCACTGTATTCAAAGAGTAGCTGCAAGTGAGGGCTTGGATTGTGTTCCTCCATGTGTGAGTATATGGAGGAAATGCTTTGGGAAAAGAAAGGTATGAGGCCAGTGAAGTGACTGGAGCTTAGAGTGGAAATAGTGCATTTTGCCCACGTGTGTGGCATTCTCAACTTCAACATGCAAATGACAAATAGTATGGTGAGCTTGGGAAGTTTAATGGCAGACTTGCTGTCAGTTTCGTGCAGACATATGTAAACAACACATTGCCTACCCTCTAGAGCCTGAGTCAAAGATCACAGTTGTGGTGAAGGTAGAGGTGCAAAATGAAGACACAGCTGTTCATGTTCTAAACTTTACTATTCATAGCAAAAGATGAACTTCTAATTATTTCTGTCTTTCTCCCAGGAGAGTCATCTTTGGCTTTCAGCTGGGGGACTATAGCAGGGCAGGACCTTCAGCAGGAAAGGGTAGCGACCCGCTAGTGCATTAGCAGGAGTTGTGGCTGGCTGGAGAGAGCTTTTCAGAGAGGCTTCCTCTTCCTACCCTTCTCGTTCTGCCAAAACGCTCTCGAGAGCCCGGGGGAAGGAAGTGTGTGGAGGGGGGGAGGGAAGGGAAGGAAGAGCTGGAAATGGCTTCCTATTGCTCTGATGCTGTTTTACAGACTGACCACAGGGCGGCAATGCGAGATACCCTCCAAGAAAATTTGGCATCCTGGGCAACCTAGGACAGAGAGAGAAGGTGGCGGTATTTCCGTGCTGCTCTTGGTGCTGCTCGACTCTTGCTAGCGGGGACACCCGTCTTCAACAGAACAACTTTGTAACTGGAACTGAAGTGAATGGACAGTTTGAAAGCACATTATATTCGAGTAATTTGCTAGAAATGAAGTGTATCAATATTTTATTAGTGACATGCTGTTCTCCCCCACTTCACCTGTAACACATGACAGATACATAGTATTGTGTCATAGTGTAAAACCTGATTACCTTGTTTCAGTAAATACTAGACTAGCAGACCCATCCACCCATCTCAGTGCATCTGGGGTCTCAGTTTGACTGACATGTTCACACAACATAACTTGTCTTCAGCATCTGTTTGTTGCCTT
Organism: Agapornis roseicollis; assembly: GCA_002631895.1. Classification (NCBI taxonomy): domain Eukaryota; kingdom Metazoa; phylum Chordata; class Aves; order Psittaciformes; family Psittacidae; genus Agapornis; species Agapornis roseicollis. Next base: position 69,206 of record NDXB01016118.1, read on the forward strand.
TGGAGTGGATTGCCATGTTTCAAAAATTCCCTACCTGCTGTGGAGATCATTAGCTATTTTAGGAAAGCCAAAGTAATGGGCAGTAGTGTTGCTTGACATCTTGAATATTCCACTTAATTGCTGTGTAGGCAGCTGCAGTAATTGGGCTTTTGATATTGTAGTTGCTAGGAAGAAGTGGGGCAGAATGAAAAGGGCAGTGGGCAGGCAGATACTGGTTTTATTTTCTTTCTTGTTTGGTGAACCTACCTGTTCCTGCAGTTGAATTGTACATGTTCCCTGCCTCTCTCCTTTACTAAGCAGGTTAAAATTACACGGAAGTTTTCCTCTGTTTCTTTTGACTTTTTTAGTTGGCTGAAACGGGCTGCTCTTCACAATAGTATGCCTAGCAGGGAGGGACCCTTGTGCTTGGGCTGGTGCTGAAAAGAAGACCAAAGAGTTGGCAATAGAAGACAATGCTGGAAGACAACAAGATCTACTATTGACTCTGCTTGTAGGATTCAGCTTTTTGTTTTCTGCCTTAAGCATTTCCATAAGAGCAACTGGATTTTTAAGTGTGCTATGCAGGCAGCATTTCAGAATTATACCCTCTTGGTTAATGTCTGTCTTTTTTCAATCTTAATACTTGAGAGTGGTCCTTTTCTAAGTTTCTGCTAGCTGGGGGATATGTGCCTGGCTTTGGTTTTGGGGGAGGCAGAGGTTTATTCTCTTATGAAAGATAGCTTAAGCCCTTTTATAGCAGGTAGTTCACAGTGAGGTGAGTTTGGCAAAGCTGTCCAAAGTGAGTACTAAGCTGATAGTAAGAATAACAGACTGGAAAGCCTCTTGGTTTGCACTGGCCTCTGCAGTGTATTGAGTGATGTGCTTCAGTAGGTAATGGGATGCCCTGGTTAATTTTGCCACTTCTGTTCCTTAAGTTATAGAGCTGCAAGCCTGAGTGCTGAGGCAGGACTATGGGCAGGCCCTTGTGTCCATGCTGGGGCTGGCAGACTTGGGTGGGATTTGGCTAGCCCTTCTTCCGTGGAAGGAAATGGCAGCTTAACCTTTCAGATAAGACTTCTTGCTCCTGTTGCCTAATTAACAATGTGCTCTTCTCTCTTGGCTGTGTGTCTCGCATAATCTGTTCACTGTGCATATGAATATATGTGGATGCACCATGTATATGAACAGGAAAATGTTTTATAAACTTTGGCATGTGAGCAGATTCTGACCTTCAGCTGTAGAGGGGGAGCGGGGGGGGGGAAAGGGGACCTTGTGATAAAATAGCATTATTGTCCTCCATTATTGTAGAAAACCGCAAAAGTGGCTAATTTTTAAAGATATCCATCATACTGCTTAGAATCAGCGGTTAAGTTCAAATATGAATGTGTGTGTATGTTTCCTTTCTTCCAATACATCGTACACATTTGGTAATGATGAAGGTTCTTGTTTTCTTTATATATTCTTTCAGGAGCTGATTTCTCAATTCTCTTGTTCCAGAACCATAATGCTTGCAGTTTCCACCCGAGAATTACCTTGGGTTTTGGTGATTATTGATCTAGTAACTTAGTAGCCTGCTCTGATAAAAAGCAAGATTATTCTTTGGTGCACAGCTGCCCAGGCCTCTTCTGTTAAAAGTCTTTGGCAATTGTTGCTTATGTGGAAGCAGCTCGTTGATAGAGCTGCATATACTAGCCTCTGTGCTGCTTATCCGAGGGCAGCAGGAGCCACTGGGCTGCCCAGTGGATCAGGAGGAATATCACTGGTAGAGCCTTCTGGTGCAGCATTCTGTGTAAGAGCTGATAAGAAGGTGGAAGGGGGAAAAGTACAAGGGAGGACAAATCTGCGAAACATAACTAGTTATACAGGAGTGGAACAGGAAAGATGGGAAGTAAAAATATGGGAAGTAAGGCAAGATCTGTACAGGAGAAGGACCTGTAATGTGGGAGCGTTAGTTCAAATACTGGTGCTGGAAACGAAAGAAAATGTATCGCTGCTTGTGAGAGAGGGGAAGGAAAGAAGCAGATAGTGTAAAGGAAGGTCATAAATCATAGAAATACAATTGTGGGGAACTACATAGAAACTATTCTGCTATTTCTTTTTTATTTTTTTTTTTTTTTTTAATCCTGGTTTTCCCACTTGCAAGCCAGTCCTTGTTCTTCAGTTATGCAAATACCAATGGAATAATAATTAAAGGTACATGCAGACCACAGATACAGGAAGAGAATGTGTTCAGCGGAGTTGATGTGTTTGAATCAATGTTTGCTAGCTTTTAATATAGGTGATTAGAAAGCTTGGTGTAAAATAGCACCACTTGTTTTATAGCCAAGATCTTGTTTTGATATCTTAAAACACCAGGAAGGTGCAAGAGCACCCAGCACACTAGGCATCTTGGAGGCTCTCACCAACTGGATCACATCTTTGTACCTTGCAGCTAAAGAAAACCTTTATCTTCAGTAGTAATGGAGTTTTTGCAACACTTTCTGATGGTGTGCTTCTAACAGGGTGGTAGCGTTGGTCCTTGATGTCTGGAACACTTGATTATATGGTCCCAAATCCTCTACAGAAATTAAATGCTTGCATGTTTATGCTTGTTTTACCTATTCTCGCTGTTTAGTGACTAAGTGATTAATTGAATTAATTTAGGTAAATAGTACTTGCCAGTGGCAGTGAAATGATTGTGCTTCTGAACTTTAGGTTGCCACAAGAAGGAATTTGAGTCTTTCTGCTCAGTGTTCTTCTGCAGAATCCAGCTTAGTTTGTAAGCCAATGTCTTTGCACACTTACCAGGCAGGGAAATTCTGCCTGACTGCCATCTCCTGGAGGGGATACCTCTTCCCACTTCCTTTAAATGGCTTGCTTTCCCTGTTTGCCCTGTTGTGCTCTTTACTTGGCTACTGTTGACCATGTGCCTTCTCAGTACCCTCTGTCCTGTTCTGCTTCCAGTTCCTGTGTGGAAGGAAGAATGTCATCTGCAGTTGCAAAGAAAAGCATGGTTCTTGTGCTGAGGGATGGAGCTGCTTGCAGTGGCAACCCGTCTTTGAGCATCTGAGCCTCTGGTGGTGATCTACTTGAGTTATGGCAGAGGCATGAATGATTCTGTTTACTTGCCAGGGAAGAGCAGCCTAGTTCCTCAGCAATGCTGAGTGGTGGCTGTCCTTTCTGCTCTCTTCAGAGAACCCAGATCACATCTGGCACCCATGTGAACAAGCTGATTCTTTCGGCTGATGAGGGGAAGAGAAAGTTCTTACCTACATAATTTCTTTAAACCAATACTTTATCTTAACCTGGACTAGTCTTTCTTAAGACCCAAGTAAGGTTACTACAGTATATCTTGGTAGGCATGGAGAAGGTAGTCTTTCTGGTGTCTCGTTTATTTAAACAAATAAGGAGGAACTTTCTATCTCCTGTCTTCTGTCCCCAGCTTAACCCCCCCTTTTCCCTTTAGTTTGGAGTTTTTTGGAAAAACAGTGGAAGAAGCAAATAAATCTGTTATTCCTGACAGTGCTGGAGACTGACTCACAGCAAAAGAAACCTTTCAAATGTACATGCCATACAGTGGCAGTGGCAAGAGGTGGCTTGCTGAGACACTGCTAGTGATGTTTGTTTCAGAAAATAAGTGCTCTTCCTCCTGCTTTCCAGTTCAACAGTACTGTAGTTTCTGTTGTGTTTACAGACTGCTGAATGAGCACTGCCATAAAGCTGCATCCTCTTTCTGCCTTTTTTTTCCCCCCCTCTCTTTAATTTATGACTCTGTGGGAGACCTAAATGGGTGTGTACACCTGGGATGGGGGGAAGAATGGTTAAAAACAAAACCAACTACATTGATCTGCTGTGCTAAAACTGACAGTCACAGTGCTCTTCAGCTTCAGTTGGCCTTACAGAGCTCCAGTAACTGCTTCTGTAATAGTAGCATTACATTTCTGACTGGCAAATGCAGCGTTATTTTATTTCTTCTGCTGAACTGCATGCTGTGAGGTTACTTACTTGTCTCATGTCTCCTTCAGCAGTCCTTTAGAAAAGGATCAAGAAGAATGTGTTGAGGAGCAAGCTTCTTTTTCTGATGCTGCAGTTAAATGAAGACCAGAACTGGAGTGATTCCTGATACCCCAGACAAAAAAGCGCACTGTGTGTTCGTAACTCCTTTGAGTGACTGACTTGAGCCTTGCACCTCAGACTGAACTTTTATGCTAGTGATGATCTATAGAGTTGCCTCTGGGGCACCTGTGTTCTCGAAGGCCAGCAGAAGTGTTGATGCAGCAGAGCACATGTGGCAAACAGGTTAGTCAGGTCATTGCTGGTTTGGGTAACTTGTAAATGTGGTACTTCTCTACTTCAGCCTGTTGAGCTCCTGGGAATGCCAGTCCGAACCCTTAACTGAAGTTATTTATTAGATGCTATAGGTCAACTTGTGCCTCCGAGCTTTCCTGCTTCCTGTGACATACGCTGTTTATCTCAGGTGGGGTTCCTGCCCAGCTTTATTCCTTAGCTCCTGGTTTACAAGGGAAAAGTCCTGAAAGTGTGTTCCTGGACGTTTAGTGCCCTGTTCAGCAGCTGCAAGGATGGCCTCTGCTTTCCCAAGGACGTGTATTACATAAGTACAAGTATCAGTTATTCAGTTACTGTTATCAGTTCAGTTACATGTATCAGTTATTCCATGAAGAACATTTGTGCTCCTTTTCTGTATTCTAGAGTGCTGTAGTAAATGGAATGAGGCTTTTTCCTCCTTGTTTTTTTGTTTTCCTTTTTTTTTTCCTCTCTGAGATAGGCTACCTCAGAATGCCCTGTGTTTGCTGTGGAGCAGGTAGGAGCTCACCTGTGTGTTTGTAGCAGGGAGCCTGCAGTGGAGCATCCCAGCCAGCACACGTGGGGGCTGGATGTTGTACAAGCCTGCTCAAGGCATGAGAGATTGTTGGATTGTTGTTGTTTTCTGTGTAGGTGTTGAGCCTGGCGATGTGGGTATATTTCTTCCATGCAAGTGAGTTGTCCAATAGGTGAAATGCTACCAGCATGAGTTAACATAACTGCTGCTTGAAGAAGGTGGAGAAGAAATCTGTTGCTTCTAACAAAGAACTTCAAAACTACTTTGAAGTCTAGGAAAACAGTTAAGTATGTACTTTATTTGTTAACAAATAATAGCAGTGGATGCTCCTGTGTGATATGTGGGCATTTGCATCCTCAAAATAACCCTTAAAGCATTTGCCATTGGCACTGATTTTTTTTTTTTTTTAACTGTAAAAGAAGAGGAAAGTCAACTGAGAAACTTCCCATCTGCTGAGAAGAGAAATACACTAAGCAGAAAACAAATAGTTGCTTTAGGGCTGGAGCAGTTTGCTTCTGGCATGCTTAAAGACCTGTTTTTTTAGGAAAGCACTGTGGAGAAAGTTTTCCTTTAAAACAATCATAAAAATTTCTCCTAAATATCCCACCCTAAATCTGTTTCACATTATCTGATATCTCTTCAGGGAATTGCTTCAGACTTTTTTTATTATAGGACAGGCTGCCCATTGGAGAGACATATGCATTGTTTCACCAGAGCTGTAGCCCTCTATCTTCAGACAAGAGGGAAGCACATTGTTTTGTGTCTTTGATATGATCCAGCCAGCAAACAGCCTTAGGGGGAAAAAAAGCCAGTCCTTGGCAGCAGTGCAGTCTTTCTGTCTTTTTTGTTTTCTGTCAGTGCCACAATGTAATGCTGTTCTAATAACTTGAGATTAAACTCGCATTGGGCGTCTCAAAAGTCCTTCTTAAGACTTGAGGTCATAACTTGCTGAAAGTTCAGAGGGACGAGTCTCATTTTTGTAATGAAAAAAGTTCCAGGGTTATTTTAGAAGTAGGTCTAATAAGAAACTGGTACAAGAAAGTACTTTAGTGCAGTAATTTAGTGACAGTGCAGCAGTTTTATAGCAGCTACTGAAAACTTTCCACCTTCCTGCTCAAGCAAGCTGAACCCCACAAAATTCAGATGTTGATTACAAAGGTGATGTTTCAGGTCCCTGTAGGCTGATTGTTTCAAATGCATGATCTGGCTTTGCCTTGAGGTGGAAATGCTTGAGAAACTTCACATATTGTTTATCTGGGTTAGAATGAGCCCACTGTAGTTTGGCAAAGTATCCTAATTGAGAAATGTCACAATTTATTTAAGGGCAGCTGCCTCTAATACTTGCGCACTTTTCAGTGGGTTTAAGCATGCTTGTAGCAGTTCTACTATGGGCTTGGTACCTCTTTTATCAAAGAGATGTGGTTTTAACAAATATTTTTTAATTTATGTTACAGTATAATATAGTTTTGCAAGGTGATTGATTAACATACAGGGGAGATGGTGGAAAAGTGAACTCGAGTTCAAGTCTAACATTTTCCAGTAATGGAACAGGGAAATAGAAGAGGGAAAATATCAATTATTACTATTTCTGTAGTTTGCCCATTCCTCTGATTTTTTTCTGTGTTGTGGGTTTCCTTCTTTCCAGTCTGAGGAAAGTATCTTCTTCCCCCTTCTTTAAAATAGTTATAGTTTTGGAATACACATTGCAATGTAGTTGCATTTGAAAACTTCACTGAATATAGTAAAAGATGCAAAGCTATTAAAGTGTTACTCTGAAGTGCTCAAAACCAAGAATAGTGCATTATACTTGTATCTGATCCTGTCATATGATCTGAAGTGTTGATAACTTTGTATTGGGTTGTATTGTATTGGATTAAACTAATAGACCATTTCACCACTTCATTTGTGGGTGAGGGTAAATGTGAATCCTTCTATGTAAGGATTTAAAATACATCTGTGGTTTGAGGCTTATGAGCATGATAAATTTAGCACACTACTGCAATCAGTCCATGTTGTGCCATGTCTCTGTAGGCTCTCTTTATTGGCTATAACTTCTGCAGAATGAATATCGGCATTCTCATGTGGGTTTGTGGTGGTGGTGGGGAGCCCTTGTTATCGTTTTTGATTCTGAACTACTCTTGAAAACAGCCAGCTTGTATGAATACCATGAATGTGAATTTCTCAAGGCTGAAGTTGTGGTTGGCTGTAAGCTGTTTTGAAAATACATTCTTCTTAATGAGAAGTGCACGTTCTTGCATCAGCACCATTGCTGCCTTCAGTAACGCACAAAGTAAGGTAGAGGGGGGAATGTCTGCATTTTCATCCTTGACTGTAGTTTTTATTGTGGTCTCTCTGAGAATTTGTGATGTTTTTATTTGCTCTATTTTTTTTTTTTTTAACATAATGAATATGCTGCAGGGATGCTGAACAAGAGCCCACCCAAATACTAGAATGGTACATGATTGCTTTAGTTAATCATAGATGAATTAATAAGGAAATGTGAGCTTTCACATAGTGCTAAAGCACTTCTACAACTGAAGTGGGAGGGGTAATGCCTGAAGCTGTTGCTTGTAAGACTTCTACGGCTGCCAGACCTTATGGTCAGAAAAAAGATCCAGTGCAGTGATTTTATTTATTTATTTGTGCCTATATTACTTTTACCAGTGGGTGGGAAAGAGGAATGGAGTCAGACTCTGTTCCTTACTGTTCTGTAGTAATCTTTGCTTTGGTCTTCCCGTTGCTGTGCACATCTGGTGTAGGAAGCATAAAAGCCTTACGTCCAGCACTCTCTAAACCCGTAAAAGTTTGGGTGTACACACCCGGGACAGGTGTATATAGGTAGAGGATACTTCCCAACATGTAGGAGATAGGATTATCCTATTTTCACAGCAGAAGTAGGATCTACTGTGTAGGATCTTCAGTGCCTCTTCCTCTCCAACCTGTTTGGTTGTCTGCTAGCAGGTCATATTATCCCCTTCTGTCCTTTGAGCACTTCAGATCTGTTTGTTGGAATGAGTTAGCCTGTTTTCTGACATGCTTTGGTAGAACTGGATGTGATTGAGGGTTCAGGAATGGAGTGGCAGGGTATGCTTTGCCTCGAAACTCTCTACCTCTGATGTTAGTGATCCTTAGTGCTTGGATACACTAGGAATTGTTTCCTGGCATCCTAACAACTGTGACTGCTACAAAGTCCATCCGGTTCCCTCCCATGTGCGTAGGGTGCTCCCAAAAAATGCTGAAACCATGCGGGTGTGAGGATCAAAATGCACATAGCAGACAGAAATACCCTTAAGCCAGATGTCAGGCATTGTTTTCTTTTTTGCCCTTTGTTTGAATGGGACTTTTTCTTCACTTAGATTACATGGGATGTTGTATGAAGAGCTTTCAGAGTAAAATGTAAGTCTGTAATCATCTGTACTCCAGACAGGTCCAAGCTCATCTGAATAACCTTGGTTTTTTTCAGCTGATCTTAAATGTACTTTGTGTTTTTGACAGTATTGCAACTTCATTTTGAGTTTTAGCTCTAGCAGCCAGCTGGTGTCTCAAATGCATACATGTAATGCCAGGATCTATGAAGATTTGTGAGGTGCAGTGCTAGAGCAATACAGAAAATGACTAGCCAGATTAATGCTCCTTAATGGCTGTTTTTTGTTTGGCTTTGTTTTATTTCCCTAAGATTGCTTGGAAGAGGAAGGGCTATTTAATGACTTGAGAAGTAGACTTGTGAGATTCTAACGAAAAATGAAATGTATTTCTGTTCCTTGCCTTGTGGGGAATTTGGGTCATTTTATACTCCAGAATTGCTGCGTCCCTTAAGGTACTTGTAAACATTGAAGTTGATTAGTAAAAGGCATTCCTGCTTAGTTCTACAACTGTTTAATTATGTGTGTTATGGATTGCATAAATACAGCAGAAAATATAAGGGGGAAAAAAAATCTGTGGTGTTCAGTCATTGTTTTACTCTACTTCAAATTTTTTCTCATTACTTCATGAAATTCTTCTCTAATTCAATCTTTGTCTTTTGTCTTTGCTGCCTTGCAGGGTTGGTACAGTAGGCCTCACTAAACTTAGCTGCAACTAAGAATTTCTCCTACATCAACTGAGTTAAGGCTGATGCTCTTGTGGAATGTGGATTAAAAGTGCGTGCTAAGTTCCAAATTTCCATTTGAGAAGCGGAGAAAATAAATGTACCACAACCACCAGCATCAGGACAGCAAACCAAGGGACAAAGAATTTGATCCACAGTGTTGATATATGTTAACTGGTTCACGTGTTGCTTAAAAGACATTTGCTGGGGGGCGAGAAGTGGACGTCAGCTGTGCGAAGGCATTTTGTGTACAAAAATGAGGGCTTCTTTGGAGACAGCAGACATTGCCATTGTGGTGCTGTACTTCGTGCTTGTAATGTGCATAGGTTTTTTTGCCATGTGGAAATACAATCGGAGCACCGTAAGTGGCTACTTTTTGGCAGGGCGTTCTATGACCTGGGTAGCTATTGGTGCATCTTTATTTGTGAGCAATATTGGAAGCGAACATTTCATTGGGCTCGCAGGATCTGGAGCGGCGAGTGGATTTGCAGTAGGTGCATGGGAATTCAACGCCTTAATGCTTTTGCAGCTTTTAGGATGGGTCTTCGTCCCAGTCTACATCCGGTCGGGAGTATACACCATGCCTGAATACTTGTCCAAGCGGTTTGGAGGGCATAGAATTCAAATATATTTTGCAGCACTGTCTCTAATTCTTTATATCTTCACCAAACTCTCAGTTGACTTGTATTCAGGGGCACTTTTTATTCAAGAATCGCTGGGGTGGAACCTCTATTTGTCAGTTATCCTCCTTATTGGAATGACTGCACTGTTGACTGTGACTGGAGGTCTTGTGGCTGTTATCTACACAGACACGCTTCAAGCTCTGCTTATGATTATTGGTGCCCTCACACTTATGATCATAAGTATTATGGAGGTTGGTGGGTTTGAAGAAGTTAAAAGAAGGTACATGTTAGCGTCGCCAAATATCACATCTATCTTGTTAACCTACAACATTTCCAATACCAATTCCTGCAATGTTGACCCAAAGCCTGATGCTCTTAAAATGTTGCGTGAGCCAACAGATGAAGATATTCCCTGGCCTGGATTTCTGTTGGGACAGACTCCGGCATCTGTCTGGTACTGGTGTGCCGATCAAGTCATAGTTCAGAGAGTTTTAGCTGCAAAAAACATTGCTCATGCCAAAGGATCCACTCTCATGGCAGGCTTCTTAAAGTTGCTGCCGATGTTTATTATAGTTGTCCCAGGAATGATTTCACGAATACTGTTTGCAGATGATATCGCCTGCATTAACCCGGAACACTGTTTCCAAGTCTGCGGTAGCAGAGCGGGATGCTCTAACATTGCCTATCCACGTTTGGTAATGAAACTTGTGCCGGTTGGTCTGCGGGGACTGATGATGGCTGTGATGATTGCTGCACTGATGAGTGACTTGGACTCTATATTCAACAGTGCCAGCACCATATTCACACTCGATGTCTACAAGCTCATTCGCAAGAGCGCAACGTCTAGAGAACTGATGATTGTAGGAAGAGTCTTTGTTGCGTTCATGGTAGTCATAAGCATTGCCTGGGTCCCGATAATTGTAGAAATGCAAGGTGGTCAGATGTACCTTTATATCCAAGAGGTAGCAGACTACTTGACCCCACCAGTGGCTGCTCTGTTTCTTATGGGTATCTTTTGGAAGCGCTGCAATGAGCAGGGGGCTTTCTATGGCGGAATGGCCGGGTTTGTTCTTGGAGCGATCCGGTTGATATTGGCATTTATCTATCGTGCTCCGGAGTGTAACCAGCCAGATACTAGGCCAAGCTTTATCAAAAACATCCATTACATGTATGTTGCGACAACTCTGTTCTGGATCACTGGGATTGTGACCTTTGTAGTAAGCCTTCTCACACCTCCACCTACGAAGGAGCAGGTTCGGACAACCACTTTCTGGGCCGTGAAAAACAGGAATGTGAAAGAGAGCGCTGCAAAGGGGGAGCTGTACAAAGTGCAAGAAAAGAGCATCCTCAAGTGCAATGAAAACACTAACCATATAATTCCAAATGGGAAATCAGAAGAAAACATTAAAAATATTAAGCCGGAGGATATCAATCTTCTGGTTACTTGCAGAGATGACAGCAACCCGGTGATTTCTGTGAGTCACTCTGAAGTCGAGACACCAGTTGATTGTTATTCAAATGGACAAGCGGCTTTGATGGGGGAGAAAAAGCATGAGGAAGAGACTGATGAGAGAGAGAGACATTTGAAATTCATAGATTGGTTCTGTGGCTTTAAAAGTAAAAACATGAACAAGAGAGCTGTTCGGGAGATGGAGGAAGAGACTGTTTGTTTACAAATGCTGGAAGAGACTCCAAAAGTTAAACTATTACTAAATACTGGACTGGTCTGTGTCTGTTCACTTGGAATATTCATGTTTGTCTATTTCTCCTTGTGAGTAAATAGTAAACTTTTAAGGGTATGGCTAAACATACAGAAGGTCTTTAGAGATTTTTTGTTTTGTTTTATTTTTTTTTCTTTTCAAATAACACAACTGCACCCCAGGCATTGTTTACGCTATAATTGTAAGATCAACTCAACTTTAGCCTATTTAGAGACCATTTGAGACATGTTGTCCTGTCTCTGCTGAAAGCAGAACCTGTTGTGTCCTGTCTTTTCCCCTTTTTGTCTTTGTTTTTTTTTTTTTTCCTATTTGCAGTACTAACCTTTTGTTTTTTTCCATGTACATGTGTATAAATATACCAAAGGCAGGCAGGTGGCTGTGTTTGAAGTCAGGCAGTTACATAGCTCAGACAGCGCAAAGATAACTTATCATTTGCTGATGTGTAAAATCTGAACAATTCAAGCTGTGTTGAAAGATTTTTAAATGTAGGGCTGCGATTCCCATCACTAGTTGTTCTTTGTAACATAGCTATATAACCTTGGCCAACTTGGCACTCTTTAATTTTGTTCACTGCTTTTAGGTTTTGTTAGTTGTTGTGTTTTGTTTCTTATGTTTTTAGTTTCCCGTTTCTCTCATAGTAACAACAGAAAGATATTTTGTCTCATCTTGTAGCACTTAAACCATGATAACTGTTAGTAGCTTTCTGTCTTTTCCTCTGTAAGAAAATCCACTGTAAATTCCATTACTGAAAAGTTTCTGTATTTAAAAAAAAAAAAAAAAAAAAAAAAAAAAAAA